>SJYC01082641.1:0-22833 GCA_006408675.1 Madoqua kirkii
TTAGGTTATTTATTTGACTTTTTTCTTGTTTCTTGAGGTATTCCTGTATTGCTATGAACCTTTCCCTTAGCACTGATTTTACAGTGTCCCACAGGTTTTGAGTTGTGTTTTCATTTTCATTCATTTCTATTTATATTTTGACTTTTTCTATTTCTTCTGTGATTTGTTGGTTATTCAGCAGCATGTTGTTCAGTTTCCATATGTTGGAATTTTTAATAGTTTTTCTCCTATAACTGAGATCTAATCTTAGTGCATTGTGGTCAGAAAAGATGCTTGGAATGATTTCAGTTTTTTGAATTTACCAAAGCTAGATTTATGGCCTAGGATGTGATCTACCCTGGAGAAGGTTCTATGTGTGAGTTGTGTTTTCATTTTCATTCATTTCTATTTATATTTTGACTTTTTCTATTTCTTCTGTGATTTGTTGGTTATTCAGCAGCATGTTGTTCAGTTTCCATATGTTGGAATTTTTAATAGTTTTTCTCCTATAACTGAGATCTAATCTTAGTGCATTGTGGTCAGAAAAGATGCTTGGAATGATTTCAGTTTTTTGAATTTACCAAAGCTAGATTTATGGCCTAGGATGTGATCTACCCTGGAGAAGGTTCTATGTGTGCTTGAGAAAAAGGTGAAATTCATTGTTTTGGGGCAAAGTGTCCTATAGATATCAATGAGGTCTAACTGGTCTATTGTATCATTTAAAGTTTGTTTCCTTGTTAATTTTCTGTTTAGTTGATCTATCCATAGGTATGAGTGGGGTATAAAAGTCTTCCACTATTATTGTGTTATTGTTAATTTCCCCTTTCATACTTGTTAACATTTGTCTTACAAATTGTGGTGCTCCTATGTTGAGTGAATATATATTTATAATTGTTATATTTTATCCTTGGCTTGATCCTTTGAACATTATGTAGTGTTCTTCTTTGTCTCTTTTCACAGCCTTTGTTTTAAATCTTGAATTCTATCTAGCTTGGAGTCAGACAACGTGACTGCTCCACACTGGTCAAAGCAAGTCACACACTGGCCCAGAGTAGAAGAGTGAGCAAATAACTATAACTTTTGATGGAAGAAGCTGCAAAGAATCTTTTAAAATATGCTGCCATTTTTAATTCACAACAGTATCTAAACACATCAGTGTGTTTCCTCTAAGAACAAGAAAACTCTCCTGGATTACACATGGATTACATAATGCTGTGAAGTAAGTCTTTTTAGAAGAGGGAAGATAGAGACCTGAATGAAGTGAGGAAATGCAGCATGGGGACAAGCATTTAAAGCAGGGGCAAAAGCATGTGCAAAGGTCCTGGGGCAGAAAAGTGTTTGGTGTGTTTGAAAAGCAGCACAAAGAAAAGTGTGAACGGAAAGAAGGTAGGGCTGTTGTGAATGTCAGATGGGATAAAAATATGCCAATATGTCATATTATGGAATGATAACAAGGTGAAGTATTACTTTCCATCACCATGACTCTTTCAAGATGTTTCTAGTTGGTAGAAAAAGACAGAAAAAAAGCACCTTCAGTAGTAATACCCAGCTAAATCAGAGACAGGGACAAGCTTCAAGGATACCACATCCCAGCTAAGTCTCAGTGCTACCAACAACACCTGCCCAAAGTTGGTGCTGCCTTGGAAAACTGGGCCAGTCCTCCTACATAGGCTGAGCACCCGGCTTAGAGCTGCCCAATAACCTCAGCCAGCTGGCACTCCCAGGGCACCCTGGTTTTCAGGGTCCTGGTTTCAGAGACTCTTAAGGGGGGAGGAGATTTGAGGGTCTGAGCGTCAAGGCATGCAGCAGGACTTGCCCCTGAGGCTGCTTCTGGTCCTGGGGCCTGTGTGAGGGTCCATAGGAACCCCGTCATGCCCTGAGCCTGAGCACTTACAGAGCCACACCAGCTCACCTGGTGACCTCAGGTAGGCAAGTCTTGGCCACTTTTATCTTTTATATTTAAATATATAAGAAAGAAAAGGAAAGAGAAAAAGTAAAAGAAAGCAAGAGACAGATGAAAACACGATTGCGAGTAGTGAGGTGTATTTTCAATGTATTCACAAAGTGATAGTGGTTTAGCCCACAAGAACACAGTGGAAACCATTTGTTCTATTTACAACACAGACCTACTGAAAACCTTACTTCATGGTGCAGTCCAAGGCTATAGGTACCTGGCAAACAACAGCTTCTTTGCAACGACTTCTTTCTAGCCTGCCATCTAGATGCAACTACATTTGGAGAGAAGGTCGCTAGCAAGCCCTCCTGAGCACAGCTGGCCAAAAGGAGTGGGCTTTTGGTAGCTCTCTTCCCATGCAGAGCCTGTCCTGCAGGAGGAGAGCTCTGGGGCTGAGAAGGTCACCTTTCTCTGCTTCCTGTCTGAGAGAAGTCAGAGAGTTCTCATTTCTCTTTCTCTCTCTGTCTCTCTTTCTCTCTCTGTCTCTCTTTCTCTCTCTGTCTCTCTTTCTCTCTCTGTCTCTCTTTCTCCTCCAAGTCTTTCTTCATCTCTTTTCTGTTTCTCTGTTGTCTCTCATTCCAGATGCTGAAGCAGGGCCTTCCTGCCCCACTGCCTGGCCTCCTATCAGGAAAGCTGCATTTGAACATCTTAGGGTTGGGAGACAGCAGATGGTCTCTGGCAGGGTAGGCCTTTTCTTCTCTCCCAGCTGGAAGGCCCAGCAGTCCCTGCCTGGGACCCCCTGCTATGAGTGGTTTCTGGTCTTGGCTGTGGCCAGGCTGGTGGCATCTGGTGTCTTGGCAGGTTTTGCATGGCTGGGGCTAACCCAGAACATGGTGGAAGGTCAGGGCATTTCTTGGCGGTATCCACACCCCAGTGTGGGGAGAATGCTCTGGAGACACGTTCCCTTTCTTGGTCTTCTAACCTTCTCTAACCAGTTACTGCTCTCCCAGACACTGGGGAATATGAGTGTGGATGGACATCACAGAGTTTGTCCTCCTACTAGGCCAGGCTTACTGGGTCATACTGGAGGCATGAGGGTGTCATTGGGCCTGGGTAGCTGAGGAAGATGGCATACCTCTGAGGCGTAATCTGGTACCACTGTACAAATGTGGTGTTTAAATATTTATTTCTAGTAGCCACTGGTTAGACAGAGGGCTTCATTTTGGTGGCAGCAACCCTAGAAAGTAAAACAATTTAGATCCTGGCCTTGTCAGTCCAGCCTACCAGCTCCTTCTGGGTGGACCATGGACACAGGGCCCAAAATGCCCAGGGTGAACAGCGAGGCCACTGAATTAGGGGGCCCTGAAGGGAGCCAAGCTGGCAGGCTACTGCAGGCCCTCACTGAAAAGACCCCAGCCCAAATACCCCAGCTTCTGAGGCCCAGCCCAGCTCACCTGCCTCACACTGGGCACTTGAGGGGCTGGTAGGCTATTGGCCCAGACTAGAGGCCTGGATCTCACGTGAGCATCGCTGACCTCTTTGCCCTCAGCCCAGTCAGCAGGTCCTTGCTACTTTAGGAGGCATACCTTGTTCCAAGCTGGCCCCAGCAGTGACAGGTGGCAGCTCCTCTTTCTGCCAGTGTTGGAGAGAGCGAATAAGGCTGAGTTTACCCTTTGGTTTGGACTTGAGAAAGCTTGGTGGTGGGGTCCTGGCCCTGCAGTGGAAAGGGAAGCTGGTCCTGCAGGGTCTGGGCAGCGCTGCCCCTCAGGCCTCAGCCAAGCGCTTTCATAGCTTGCACGTAAGGGGCCTGGAGCTCCTACTGGAGAAAGGCTTTTCTTGGCTGAAACTACTTCTCCATGGGAGCCTGGGAACAGCCGGCTCATCTTGGGAAAAATGATGCCTGGAGGAGAGAGATCACCTAACCATTACTGGGTTTCTGCTTTAACTGGCTCATAGACACTGAGACACTTTCCCTAGGTCTGAGATCAGAAAGGAGTGTGGGTTCAAATTCAGATTGTTCCTGAGATTTTGACCCTCTTCTCTAAGTCATTTATTGGCTATTAATACTTCAGAGAGGATTGATTATTTTATCATAGTGTTTCTTAAACCTCCATTTACCATTCACAAGCAAGACAGCAAGAGATTCTAGTGGAAGACAATAACCCTGTGAGGAGTGACTCGGTTTTGCTGATATGAGTCCCCGCTTGCCCTAAGACAGCTACTGCTTCAGATCCACTGGGCCTGCAGGGTCTCCCCACTGTCTTTACTCGATCTATGAAGCCTATTTGGTTCACATCACATGGACGTGTCACGTTGCTGCTGTTGAGTTACTCAGTTGTGTCCGACTCTTTGTGACCCCATGGACTGCAGCACGCCAGGCCTCCCTGTCCAACACCATCTCCCAGAGCTTGCTCAAATTCATGTCCACTGAGTTAGTGATACCATCCAACCATCTCATCTTCTGTCACCTCCTTTTTCTCCTGCCCTCAATCTTTCCCAGCATCGAGGTCTTTTCCAATGAGTCAACTCTTCGCATCAGGTGGCCAAAGTGTTGGAGTTTCAGCTTCAGCATCAGTCCTTCCAGTGAACAGTCAGGACTGATCTCTTTTAGGATGGACTGGTTGGATCTCCTTGCAGTTCAAGGGACTCTCAAGAGTCTTCCCCAGCACCACAGTTCAAAAGCATCAGTTCGTCAGTGCTCAGCCTTCCTTATGGTCCAACTTGCACATCCATACGTGACTACTGGAAAAACCATAGCTTTGACCACATACTGAGGGCGTGAACGTATTCACCAACCCCAATCCACAGGATGAAACTCTGAGGTAAAGTCAGGGTCTGTATCTTGCTAAGCAGAGCCCCAAAGGTATAGGGCCCTGGTCAGGGAGGTGTGGGGGAAACACTGGAGAGAAGTGTGTACCCCAAGTGGAACGGGGAGTCCTGGGCTTTGAACAGCAGAGAGGCCAGGAAATCCTTTGTTCAGATTGAAGGTGACCAGAAAATCTCATGGCCTCCAACCTGTGGCCACATGTGGATGAGTGAAGTCCGAATGATACAGCTGTCCCTTGTCCCAGGAAAGAGCAGCAGTCGAGCCCGTTCTGCAGGTGCGCTGTGGGCGCTGCCCGGCCGGGGCCCCAGGGGTGGGCCAGCCATGCCACTGTCTCTTCCACCTTACAGGTCCTGCCGGTCCTCAGTGCCCCTGGCCAGCTCCCAGGCCTCTGAGAATGGAGGTCAGGCTCTAAGAAAGGACGGCCAGACATGGAGGGGCTCCCCAGCGCTGACCCAAGAAGGACTGACAGGATAGGATGCTGACTCAGAGCTGAACCCCACGCTGAGGGTGAGCTCTTGCTTGGTCTTTGTTCTTGGTTGCCATGACCAGCCTCCTCTCAGGCTACAAGGGGCTGCCAGGAAGCCTGTGACTCCCTTCTCTCGGGACTTCTATTCAGAGCTGATTGTCCCTCGGTTTGTCAATTGGCCTCTTTGGGCAGCTGTTTTCTAATATAATGGGCCATCTGCATTAGATTCTAGCCCACTTTCATGGATCTGTCATATATATGTATGTATGTATATATGTGTATATATATATAATAGATAGGGAAAATGTGGAAATAGCGTCAGATTTCATTTTCTTCTGCTCCAAAATCAAAGCAGATGGTGACTGCAGCCACAAAAGTAAAAGACACTTGCTCCTTGAAAGAAAAGCTACGACAGACCTAGACAGGGTATTAAAAAGCAGAAATATTACAGTGCCAACGAAAGTCTGTATCAGTTCAGTTCAGTTCAGTCACTCAGTCGTGTCCGACTCTTTGTGACCCCATGAACTGCAGCGTGCCAGGCCTCCCTGTCCATCACCAACTCCCGGAGTCTATCCAAACTCATGTCTCTCAAGTCGCTGATGCCATCCAACCATCTCATCCTCTGTTGTCCCCTTCTTCTCCCACCTTCAATCTTTCCCAGCATCAGGGTCTTTTCAAATGAATCAGCTCTTCGCATCAGGTAGCCAAAGTATTGGAGTCAACATCAGTCCTTCCAATGAACACCCCGGACTGATTTCTTTTAGGATGGACTGGCTAGATCTCCTTGCAGTCCAAGGGACTCTCAAGAGTCTTCTCCAACACCACAGTTCAAAAGCATCAATTCTTCAGTGCTCAGCTTTGTATATATATATATATATAAAATCTGTCGTGTGTGTGTGTGTGTGTGTGTGTGTGTGTGTGTGTGTGTATCTGTCATATAGGGCTTCCCAGGTGGCTCAGTGGCAAAGAATCTGCCTGCAAATGCAGGAGTCACAGGAGATGTGGGTGTGATCCCTGGGTTAAGAGGATCCCCTGGAGGAGAAAATGGCAACCCATTCCAATACTCTTGCCTGGAAAATCCCATGGATGGAGAAGCCTGGCAGGCTATGGTCCAAGGGGTCTGATAAAATTGTATGACTGAGCACACACACACATGTGCTCAGTCGTGTCTGACTCATATACATGTGTGTGTGTGTGTGGATGTAGATATAATTTTATGAGCAAGCTGAAAACAACAGCAACAATAATAACCATGAGCTTCTCTCCAGGTGTCCAGGGCACCAGAACTTGCCTCACCAGAAGCCCCGAGCCTGTGACCTCAGTGGGGAAGGCTCCAAGGGAGGCTAGTCTCGGGCAGCAGCCTGGCAGAGCACGGTCACACTTCCATTCCACTTGCTCCGGTTTCATCAGCAAGCACTGGAAGCAAAGCCACGCTTGGACTTTAAGAGGTCAGGGGTGGTGAGGCTCAGTCAAGAGGTCCCATTTGGTGGTGACCCTCAACCAGCCACTCCACTCTTCCTGGCCTCACAGAGGGTACCCAGTGAAAGCTGTGGCTACACAAAAGCCCTTTGGAGGCCGCGGGTCTCTTTTGGAAGTAGCTGTTGCTATTACTCAGTTGCTCAGGCAAATCCAACTCTTTGTGACCCCAATGGACTGCAGCATGCCAGATACCCCTGTCCTTCTCCTGGAGCTTACTCAGACTCATGTCCATCGAGTTGGTGACGCCATCCAACCATCTCATCCTCTGTTGTCTCCATCTCTTCCTGCTTTCAATCTTTCCCAGCATCAGAATCTTTTCTAATGAGTCAGCTCTTTGCATCAGGTGGCCAAAGTATTGGAGTTTCAGCTTCAGCATCAGTCCTTCCAATGAATATTAAGGATCGATTTCCTTTAGGATCGACTGGTTTGATCTCCTTGCAGTCCAAGGGACTCTCAAGAGTCTTCTCCAACACCACAGTTCAAAGGCATCAATTCTTCAGCACTCAACTTTCTTTACAGTCCAACTGTCACATCCATACATGACCACTGGAAAAACCATAGCTTTGACTAGACGGACTTTTGTTGGTAAAGTAATGTCTCTGCTCTTTAATATGCTGTCTAGGTTGGTCATAGGTTTTCTCCCAAGAAGCAAACGTCTTTTAATTTCACACCTTGTAATTAAATGATGTTTCAATTATTAATAAAAGAGATGCAAAATACCCTATTAAAGTTTTCATGCCCAGCATCATCCCAGGTAGCACAGTGAACTGCAAGGTACATTCTCTCATGTTTCCTGAACCTAAACCTTTAAACCTCTGCTTTACAGTAGTTGCCAGAGATTTTATTTTCTGAGGAAAAATCCTGTGTTCAGATATCCTGGGCTGATGCAAATATAGCATTTATTTTGCCAAGCCATGAGGGCAGAGGGTCTGTTCTTCTAGGAGGTTGCTAAGTTGGTAGGATGTTTATTTCTAACTCCCCTCATAACAGGGAGGCCTGATTGTGAGAAGACAGAGGCAGAGTGATGATGACAAAGATGCTGGATCAAGCTGCACCTGAAGCCATCCACCCAAACATCACATGAAACTCCCTTCCCACTAGCACAAGCTCCTCATTTTTCTTAAAGAAGTAGTTTCCAACTGAAAGCGTCTTAGCCACTCTAAGTATGGATTAAGAAGGATTAGGACTTTCTCCTCCATCCATTCACAGGCTATGATGTGTGGACCCTGGGACTGGCACTACTGGCCCCAGGATAAATTACATCCTCAGTTAGGGCCTCAGTCAGATGAGGGGGCAGACTTAAGACAAATTCACACTGCCCTGTGCTGAGTTTTCTGGCAAGTTTGATTAGGGAAGAACTGACTCAGAGAGGGCTTCCCAGAGGAGGTGACATGTGCCTTGAACTTGAGGGGAGGATAGCATTTCATCCAAGAGAAGAGAGCATGTGGGCACAGGCCAAGCAGCTGAGACAGTATGGAGTGTGTGAAGAAACCGCAAGCGAGGAGCTGGCAGCCCAGCCTTCCCTGTGCTGGAAGAGGGCGGGAGTGGCAGGGAGACAGCTGCAGCCCCGCCCTGGTCCCTGCAGGCGCCCCAGAGCCCTTCTCACTCCACCCCTGCCTGGAGTGTTGGCAGGAGGAGACTGCAGGGAAACTCTGCACATTCAAAGTCAGCTCCTCCAATAGGAAACAAATTGGTGATTACAAGACACGCATGGTTGAGAGCGGTGGGGAAAGGAAAGGATAAAGTCATTTTCCTTCCAGCTACAAATGGTAAAGAAATGAGTTTCTTCTTGCACGAGTTGGACTTCCTGCAGCTGGAAAAAAATATATTGCTGCCATGTTGTATGATGCTTGCCTGGGCTGATCAGGCCCGGTTGGCCTGGATGCCCTGATTGGACAGCGACTGTCCCGCTGGCCGGCCCTGGGCCCCGGGTCTCCATGTCCAGGCTGGAGAAAATCGGCTCCACTGTAGCTTTCCAAATAAAGTGGTTTTTATTTCATATTCACCAGAGAGGCTGCAAAATATAATTGGGATTGCTGCTTCTCATATTATTAATGTAATTCTCCCCCTCCATCTCCCTTTCCAAAAGCAACTCACAAAGGGGTCTTTGTTCTCTGCACATTCAAAGTCAGCTCCTCCAATAGGAAACAAATTGGCGATTACAAGGAGGAGGCTCAGTTTTACTGGCTGTCAGACCAGAAATATGGGATGCATCAAGGTTCGGCAGGAGCCGAGGAGTGTGCGGTCTGCAGGCTGCAGAAGCAGGTGTGTGCTGTGGAAAAGAGGGGCAGGGGACAGGGGCAGCCCACGCAACTCTGCCCCATAGCCTCAGTTTCCTCACTCATGGAGCTGGGCACTGGCATTCTGGACTGAAACTCAGTCAGAGGTTTCCTTCCCTTGGAGCTCTGGGACTCTGCCAAGGGTGAGAGTAGCGTCAGATTTCATTTTCTTCTGCTCCAAAATCAAAGCAGATGGTGACTGCAGCCACAAAAGTAAAAGACACTTGCTCCTTGAAAGAAAAGCTACGACAGACCTAGACAGGGTATTAAAAAGCAGAAATATTACAGTGCCAACGAAAGTCTGTATCAGTTCAGTTCAGTTCAGTCACTCAGTCGTGTCCGACTCTTTGTGACCCCATGAACTGCAGCGTGCCAGGCCTCCCTGTCCATCACCAACTCCCGGAGTCTATCCAAACTCATGTCTCTCAAGTCGCTGATGCCATCCAACCATCTCATCCTCTGTTGTCCCCTTCTTCTCCCACCTTCAATCTTTCCCAGCATCAGGGTCTTTTCAAATGAATCAGCTCTTCGCATCAGGTAGCCAAAGTATTGGAGTCAACATCAGTCCTTCCAATGAACACCCCGGACTGATTTCTTTTAGGATGGACTGGCTAGATCTCCTTGCAGTCCAAGGGACTCTCAAGAGTCTTCTCCAACACCACAGTTCAAAAGCATCAATTCTTCAGTGCTCAGCTTTGTATATATATATATATATAAAATCTGTCGTGTGTGTGTGTGTGTGTGTGTGTGTGTGTGTGTGTGTGTATCTGTCATATAGGGCTTCCCAGGTGGCTCAGTGGCAAAGAATCTGCCTGCAAATGCAGGAGTCACAGGAGATGTGGGTGTGATCCCTGGGTTAAGAGGATCCCCTGGAGGAGAAAATGGCAACCCATTCCAATACTCTTGCCTGGAAAATCCCATGGATGGAGAAGCCTGGCAGGCTATGGTCCAAGGGGTCTGATAAAATTGTATGACTGAGCACACACACACATGTGCTCAGTCGTGTCTGACTCATATACATGTGTGTGTGTGTGTGGATGTAGATATAATTTTATGAGCAAGCTGAAAACAACAGCAACAATAATAACCATGAGCTTCTCTCCAGGTGTCCAGGGCACCAGAACTTGCCTCACCAGAAGCCCCGAGCCTGTGACCTCAGTGGGGAAGGCTCCAAGGGAGGCTAGTCTCGGGCAGCAGCCTGGCAGAGCACGGTCACACTTCCATTCCACTTGCTCCGGTTTCATCAGCAAGCACTGGAAGCAAAGCCACGCTTGGACTTTAAGAGGTCAGGGGTGGTGAGGCTCAGTCAAGAGGTCCCATTTGGTGGTGACCCTCAACCAGCCACTCCACTCTTCCTGGCCTCACAGAGGGTACCCAGTGAAAGCTGTGGCTACACAAAAGCCCTTTGGAGGCCGCGGGTCTCTTTTGGAAGTAGCTGTTGCTATTACTCAGTTGCTCAGGCAAATCCAACTCTTTGTGACCCCAATGGACTGCAGCATGCCAGATACCCCTGTCCTTCTCCTGGAGCTTACTCAGACTCATGTCCATCGAGTTGGTGACGCCATCCAACCATCTCATCCTCTGTTGTCTCCATCTCTTCCTGCTTTCAATCTTTCCCAGCATCAGAATCTTTTCTAATGAGTCAGCTCTTTGCATCAGGTGGCCAAAGTATTGGAGTTTCAGCTTCAGCATCAGTCCTTCCAATGAATATTAAGGATCGATTTCCTTTAGGATCGACTGGTTTGATCTCCTTGCAGTCCAAGGGACTCTCAAGAGTCTTCTCCAACACCACAGTTCAAAGGCATCAATTCTTCAGCACTCAACTTTCTTTACAGTCCAACTGTCACATCCATACATGACCACTGGAAAAACCATAGCTTTGACTAGACGGACTTTTGTTGGTAAAGTAATGTCTCTGCTCTTTAATATGCTGTCTAGGTTGGTCATAGGTTTTCTCCCAAGAAGCAAACGTCTTTTAATTTCACACCTTTGTAATTAAATGATGTTTCAATTATTAATAAA
The DNA here is from genome assembly GCA_006408675.1 of Madoqua kirkii. Lineage (NCBI taxonomy): Eukaryota > Metazoa > Chordata > Mammalia > Artiodactyla > Bovidae > Madoqua > Madoqua kirkii. Next base: position 10,947 of record SJYC01082641.1, read on the forward strand.
AGAGATGCAAAATACCCTATTAAAGTTTTCATGCCCAGCATCATCCCAGGTAGCACAGTGAACTGCAAGGTACATTCTCTCATGTTTCCTGAACCTAAACCTTTAAACCTCTGCTTTACAGTAGTTGCCAGAGATTTTATTTTCTGAGGAAAAATCCTGTGTTCAGATATCCTGGGCTGATGCAAATATAGCATTTATTTTGCCAAGCCATGAGGGCAGAGGGTCTGTTCTTCTAGGAGGTTGCTAAGTTGGTAGGATGTTTATTTCTAACTCCCCTCATAACAGGGAGGCCTGATTGTGAGAAGACAGAGGCAGAGTGATGATGACAAAGATGCTGGATCAAGCTGCACCTGAAGCCATCCACCCAAACATCACATGAAACTCCCTTCCCACTAGCACAAGCTCCTCATTTTTCTTAAAGAAGTAGTTTCCAACTGAAAGCGTCTTAGCCACTCTAAGTATGGATTAAGAAGGATTAGGACTTTCTCCTCCATCCATTCACAGGCTATGATGTGTGGACCCTGGGACTGGCACTACTGGCCCCAGGATAAATTACATCCTCAGTTAGGGCCTCAGTCAGATGAGGGGGCAGACTTAAGACAAATTCACACTGCCCTGTGCTGAGTTTTCTGGCAAGTTTGATTAGGGAAGAACTGACTCAGAGAGGGCTTCCCAGAGGAGGTGACATGTGCCTTGAACTTGAGGGGAGGATAGCATTTCATCCAAGAGAAGAGAGCATGTGGGCACAGGCCAAGCAGCTGAGACAGTATGGAGTGTGTGAAGAAACCGCAAGCGAGGAGCTGGCAGCCCAGCCTTCCCTGTGCTGGAAGAGGGCGGGAGTGGCAGGGAGACAGCTGCAGCCCCGCCCTGGTCCCTGCAGGCGCCCCAGAGCCCTTCTCACTCCACCCCTGCCTGGAGTGTTGGCAGGAGGAGACTGCAGGGAAACTCTGCACATTCAAAGTCAGCTCCTCCAATAGGAAACAAATTGGTGATTACAAGACACGCATGGTTGAGAGCGGTGGGGAAAGGAAAGGATAAAGTCATTTTCCTTCCAGCTACAAATGGTAAAGAAATGAGTTTCTTCTTGCACGAGTTGGACTTCCTGCAGCTGGAAAAAAATATATTGCTGCCATGTTGTATGATGCTTGCCTGGGCTGATCAGGCCCGGTTGGCCTGGATGCCCTGATTGGACAGCGACTGTCCCGCTGGCCGGCCCTGGGCCCCGGGTCTCCATGTCCAGGCTGGAGAAAATCGGCTCCACTGTAGCTTTCCAAATAAAGTGGTTTTTATTTCATATTCACCAGAGAGGCTGCAAAATATAATTGGGATTGCTGCTTCTCATATTATTAATGTAATTCTCCCCCTCCATCTCCCTTTCCAAAAGCAACTCACAAAGGGGTCTTTGTTCTCTGCACATTCAAAGTCAGCTCCTCCAATAGGAAACAAATTGGCGATTACAAGGAGGAGGCTCAGTTTTACTGGCTGTCAGACCAGAAATATGGGATGCATCAAGGTTCGGCAGGAGCCGAGGAGTGTGCGGTCTGCAGGCTGCAGAAGCAGGTGTGTGCTGTGGAAAAGAGGGGCAGGGGACAGGGGCAGCCCACGCAACTCTGCCCCATAGCCTCAGTTTCCTCACTCATGGAGCTGGGCACTGGCATTCTGGACTGAAACTCAGTCAGAGGTTTCCTTCCCTTGGAGCTCTGGGACTCTGCCAAGGGTGAGAGTCTCAGAAAAGGACAGCCAGGGCTCATGGCAACATGCCCACTCTTGCCCTTCCTAATGTTCAACTGATCGAATTGATGTCTAGGTCGGATTTTATTTAAGAAAATGTTCTATTGATGAAAGTTTGCAAAAGGCTCACCTGGATGGTCTTGAAGGCCTGCAACTCAGGAGACGCTGGAGGCTCAGAGCCTGGGATCCTGTGCAGCTCTGAGCAGGGTGGCTTGGTGTTGTGGGCTTCTTGTGTCTCTCTGGAAAATGTAGAAAGCTGCTAGAGAGGCTCCAAGTATATGTCCAGAGGCACAGAGTTTCTAACTCCCTGCTGGGAAGCCTACGCTTGGGTTGGCTAGCTTTGGAAACACAATCTGTCTCTCTCCCATGGGCCCTCCAAAGAGATGAGGTTCTTCCTGTGAGATGCCCTGGAGTAGAGAGAGCATTTGGAGACCAGACAGCCCCTGCATGAGCTTTGTGCAAACTGGAAGGAGTGTGTGAGTCTCTTGGAGGTCCTCCCTACTTAGCTCCAGGCTTCTAGGTCTCTCTAGGACAGTGATTGCAGTGTGTTGCAGCAAACCAAAGCCAGGTTCCAGTGGAGGCTGACGTGGAGGCCCTCTGGGCTGAGGGTTTTTCAGAACTGATACTTTCTTCCATGGCCAGACCATTTCCCTTGATCGCCTCACCATCGCCATTGCTGCTGGCTGTTGAGTTCACTGGTAAACATTGACTCTGGGAGCTGAGGCATCAGGACCCCGGAGAAACTCAGGCTAGAGGCACTTTGCTAAAACTAGGTGTTGGGGTGGCCTCTGTGCTCACACTGTGTGCAGGAAATTGCTGTTTCTGCAATAACAGCATAGCTGTCAACAGAAAAGCTACCAGTGGGATTGTTGGTGTTCTCCACAATCGTGGGTCCCTGTCCACCCCCAGACTCAATGCGCCGTGAGAGGCAGGCCTGCTCTGGGGGCACTCAGATCCACCACAGAGGCTGGGTCATGTATCTCCCCATAGTGCAGACAGGGGTTAGGAGTTGGGCTGCAGGGTCTACTGGCTCTCGTCCTGGGCCGTCTTCACTGAATGATACATGTTTCACATTGCATCTCAGGGAGCAGGCACTGTGCTGGGCGCTGTGCCTAATGTTATCTCATTCAGTCCTCAAGCCAAGTCTGGACCAAGTCTCTACCCATTCATTCTACAGATAAGAAACTGGGGGTCAGAGAGGTTTAGTTAGCTTGTGCTGAGTGGGTTAGGATTACGGCTCAGGCCTGTTTGACCCCAGAAGCCCACTGTCTTCCTGCAGGTCTCTGCTGCCTTCATCGCGGTCTCCCCTAAAGCTCTTCTTAGCTGTTTCTGTGTCTCCTGGGCCTTTCTGGGCAGCCCTGTCCCAGGAGAGCAGGCCCACTCCTGGACATCCTGAAAGAAGGGAGCCTGGCTGGGCTAAGTCAGCCTCCTTGGATATGAGGCATCTGCTCAAGTGAAATCCCAAATTTCCAATAAACATGCTGGGTTTATTCTACTTCCTCCAGCCTCCTGACTACCCAGTCGACAGAGGCCTCTAGATACTCCTGCGTCCTGTGGGCCCGTGCTCCTCTACCGAGTGTCTGACCCACATGGTCTTGCTCATTTATTTCTGTGCTTCTTCATGTCAGTTCCTCTGGAAGGGGGAAGAGCCTTGACTGTCTTGTCCATTACGGTGTCCCCGGGCCTGGCATAGAGCCTGGCACATTGGGGGGTGGTGCTTGACCTAAGTGTGAGCAGCAAATGATGAATGAGTGTCCCTTCTGGCTGGAAGCTGAATAAGCAGGACCCCAGGGACGGAGCCATTTCTAGAAAGTTCTCAGCCCGAGGCTGAACAGGAAAACACTGGAAAACAAGCTTTTCTGCAGGATATGGGTGCAAGCTGCCTCCACTCCAGAGCTCTCTCCCTGGTGACTCTCGAACTAACCCAGGTCCTCTGAGAGACCGTGGCCCTACCCCAGAGTAGGGCCAGTGCCCAGGCTGGCTTCCCTGAGGGACTGGGTAAGGGGTCTGATGAGCACAACCCTTGGTGGAGCCCAACCTGAAGATCAAACGTCTTGTGCTCTAAAATGTGTCCCTGCATCTTCACAGGAAGGCACCCAAGACTTCCTAGTTCCCAGCATGGCCTTGGCTGGGCCACATACGCCTCCTTCAGGGGTGGGCAGCCCAAGCCCCCAGACAGAGAACTTGGTGCCAACAGTTGGCAACCACAGTTCCCGTGACTGTGGACTTGGCTAGATGGGCTCACTGGGGCCTAAACTACCCCTGCTTCCCTTCTCATTCCCTCCAGCAGGTGCAGGGCTGGCTGGGAAGGGCCTCTGTCTCTGGCCTGCAGGCACTGACACTCCCTGAACCCACGCATTAGAGCTGCTGTGAGCTTCTCAGGACCCAGGACCCAGGACCCTCGTCTCCACCAGCTCAATTAGGTCTGGCAGGTGAGACTCAGCCTGGGTAGCCACACAGGGCACATCTGAGAACCCGAGCTGCTCTCATCTGTCTGTTGACACCATGAGGGAACTTTAGAAATCAGGGTTATCTGCAGAGAGTGGGAGTATCTAGTGACCCTATGATAAACCTAAGCGCCATGTGTGAGAAGGAGGTAGGCAAGACCCCAAAGACATCTGAGATGGGCTTGGGGAGGTCATCATAGGGGGATGGGGTTGAGCCGAAATGGATGGTATATTTTGGAAGTGAGTGGGCTGCATTCCAGGCGGGCTCAAAAGGATCTTGAAAGTACAGATGTCAGAGGCAGATGGCATGTCCCAGAAGAATCCCCAGGAAGGCAAGACATGTTGAGAGAGGCCTCAGATGCCACATTAGAGAGTTGGGCTTTTAAGCTACAGGTGAATGATGGCAGGAGAGATTAGATCTCTCTGTCGTTCAGACCCAGGAAATGACCGATGTGCAACCCAAAGGCTTATGGGAGGCCTACAGTTGACTGGTTTTCATCAATGGGTCAGCGTTCTGTGGGGCGATTCGGGCCCAGGGCTGGAAGCACTCCGCAGCACCCAGGGATTCTACTAGAGGCCTTGAAGCAGTCGTTGCTGAGCCTGGAGCTGCCCTCACAGCTCTGGATGGTCCCAAGCTGTTCCTGCCGGCACTGGGTTTGTTCAGAGATCTCAGTCAGGACGGAGACAAGCAGTCACCAAATATGCATCCCTGGGGCCATAGCACCTGATCAGCTTGGGCCGCGTGACAATGGATCTTTGGTCTTTGTTCCAGGGACCTGACAACTGGTTGAGGAGGAGACATCTCCTTGAAGTCTGTGCTGAAACCTGCTTTAGAAATGACACACAGAGCAGTTTAGAGGGGAGAATTCTCTAGGTACCACTTGGTATAGATGAGGCCATTGAACATCAGGCTTAACTTCTAAAGACATTTAATGATGTAGTGATGATTATTTTTGTAACAAAGTCCTGGTTAGAAAGAAAGAAGAAATGAAAGGGGGAAGGGAGGGAAGGAGGGAAAGGAGAAAAAAAGAGAAGAAAGGGAGAGAGAGAGAGAGAGGAGGCGGGGAGGCAGAGAGGGGAGGGAAGGAAGGAAGAGCAAGTTCAAAACTCTCTTCAAGGCTTCTTGGATGTTGGTGTGTTATTACTGTGATTTCCAACATGATTTTTTTCAGCACATAGTTGAACTCTTCATGCTATTTTGTGAAGCAATAGGTCCTGTGTCGTTACCATCAATACCATTTTCTGAAACTAAGGCGACTAGTGCCTTGACTCCTGACTTCCTCAGGATGAAAACACTGCAACAGTTTCTGAAAATTGCATAAGCGATGTCACAATGTGTCATGAAAACAATGAATGACTCAAATATTTTTGTCATTGTCATAATGACAGCTGTTCAGTAAACATCACAAGAAGGAGGAAAAAAGTCAGAACAGCAGCATTCCCACGCCACTGCTTCCATTTTTCTGTGTTTCCATATTGTGCTTTTCTTCTTTGTGATCTCAAATTGATCAAGTTCAGTATGTCCTATTGCTAGACATTTGCATGGTTTCTAGTTGTGCCTGGCATAGATAACACTCTAGTGAACATCTTCATGTATGTGACTTATAAAAAATATTTGGACTATTTCCTTATGATGAAATTCTTAAGTTGGAATCACTGGATAAATCTGAAGAGGCATTTTCAGGGATTCTTAAGCACCATTCCGAGTGGCCTCTACCCAGCCTACAGCCCTGAGGACTGTCTTCTTCCTAGAATTTTTTAAATTGAAGAATCACATCCCAAGCTGGATTCACACAGCACTGGTGCAGATGCTCTGGGGAGGTACTCTGGAGTCCAGCAGGCTCTGGGGTGACCCAACCGTAAAGCAATCTGTGCCACCCCCTTGGTGTATGGGGATGATGGGCTAGCTTCACTCTGATGATCCCCAGGCATTTCAAACACAATTTCCCCAGAATGAACATCTCCCACCAGAGTCGGCTCAGAATCCAATAGTTCTAGCATCCAACCTGGAAGTTAAAGCTTCTCCATCACCCCATCAGCTCCCCAACACACATGCACCTAACTTCCTCACCAAGACCTTGTAAACATCTTCTACTTCCTTAGATGCATTGTATTGTATGTGTGTTTTACCTCAATAATTTAAAAAGGTAATTAAAAAGAATCTACTCTGAATCCACCTCTCTTTTCAGCTCCAGCCAGCAGTTTAGTTCAGACCCTGATCTAGAAGGCTCCAGCACCTGGCCTCTTGCCTCCAGCTAGACTACCACTTCAGAGTCATCTGGGAGCTTTTCGACAGGCACACCTCCACATCACTCTGGGCCTGGGAGCTGGGCCTGGGCACTGGCACCCTGCCTGGCTCCCCGGATGATCGGTGTGTAGACTAATGGTGAGGCTGCCCTACAAGAGGACCTGTTCGTGCCCTGTCACGGCCCGACTTCTAGCAACTGCTGCTCACCTTCTGCTGGTTATTTCTGAAGTTTTACTCTCCAGTCACAACAGAGCTTGAAATCCCTGCCCACCCCGACACACACACATACACACACCACGTGCGTGTGCAGTGTGCTCTAAATCAGCCAGACCTCTGGGCCTTCCTCTGCCCAGACTGCGCCCCTGCCAGGCCCTTCCCTCTGCCCACTCACTCCTCTGGGGAGGACACTCTCTTTTCTCAGCTCATGCAGGCTCTTGATGGAGCGGCTCCGTTCTCAGTACTCATTCGCCAAGCTCTTTGGTGGAGCGGGTGGGAAAGAAGCATTGTGGGTAACAAGGAAACCCCAAGACAGGATTTAAAATGTAGGCAGGATAGCTTACACACTCATTGTTTGTGTGTGTGTGTGTGTGCATGGAGAGAGAGAGAAAGGAGAAAAGGGATCAAGTTTTCAGAACAAAAAGACAGCATCCTTATCTGACAAAGTATTTTTTCTGATTTATAAAGAAAGCTGAGTGCCAAAGAATTGATGCTTTTGAACTGTGGTGTTGGAGAAGACTCTTGAGAGTTCCTTGGACTGCAAGGAGATCCAATCAGTCCATCCTAAAGATCAGTCCCAAATATTCATTGGAAGGACTGATGCTGAAGGTGAAGCCCCAGTACTTTGGCCACCTGATGCAAAGAGCTGACTCATTTGAAAAAACCCTGATGCTGGGAAAGATTGAGGGCAGGAGGAGAAGGGGATGCCAGAGGATGAGATGGCTGGATGGCATCACCAACTCAATGGACATGAGTTTGAGTGAACTCCAGGAGTTGGTGATGGACAGGGAGGCCTGGCGTGTTGCAGTCCATGGGGTCGCAGAGTCGAACACGACTGAGTGACTGAACTGAACTGATGAAAAGTCTCATATGGGCACAAAATTAAGTATGGTTGGTTATTCAGTCAACAATACCACACAAAGAATAACATGACATGAAAAACATTGGAAATATTGCAAGGACTACATGGGATATTTGAAAGTTTGAAGTGAGAAACTTACTCCTAGCCCTTATTGCTAGACAGGTTAAAATTCTCTTTTCTTCAGAATTAGAGCGTGGGTCATGGGGACACTGCTGAGTTTCATGACAGCCCATGAGAGGATGGGCTTGGGAAGGGGCAGGCTCCTAGAGCAGTGTGCCTACTCCCACTCTCCCTCCAGCAGTCTGAGACAGCACCGGGCTGTTCTGGCAGGATTTATTGCTTAGCAGGAAAAATGCTTCAGGGAGTTCACCTAAGTTAGGAATTGCTCCAACTGCGGTACCCAAATCTGTTGCTGTTCAGGGATCCTAAGAGCCAGAAACACCCGCTTGTAAAATTAATTAGATTATGCAGTCCATGGGCTTTCCGGGGATCTTATTTAGAATTCTGCAGTAGGGTACTTGATTGGGCCCTAAGCAGGTGATGGCCCAGACTGCAATCTGTCTCTGTTCAGAAGGCTCAGGAGGCTCCACTTCTGCTACATTTGCCTTGGCAGGGACTCTTGAAGACAACCAAATCTGTCACAGAGTGAGCATTTCAGGGCTGGAGAGGTAGAGATGGAAGGAAGGATGGGAAGGTAGGTCTGGGGCCCTGCTCCCAGATCAGCGCCTCCTGAATGGATAAAGGCAGGAAGGATGCCTCCTCAGTAGATGAAGGTGGGAAGGATGCCTCCTGGGTGGATAAAGGCAGGAAGATGAGAGTCTTGGACAGCAGTCAGGGATGAGGAGGGCATCTTCCTGGAGAGGAGAGGAAAGGAGTGCAGGGCAGCTTGCTGTAAAGCCATATCGAACCCCCTTGCTCCCCAGCAGAAGCCCCTGGAGCCGCTGAGATCCTCCTGTGCCAGGGCAGGCCCCAGGCCCTATCCTGCTCACATTTTCCCCTCCAGGCCCCCCGTCTGCCCAGACTCCTGTGGCCCAGCCTCCTTTTCCTCTGGTCCTCCTTACTACCCATTTGACTTTCAAGCAGATCACTACCTTCTATTTTCCGACTACTTCTCGGGCCTCCAGAAACCCACTGTCTGGATTCAGCTGACACCCTCACCCTTTCTCCGTGGCCCTGTTCCTGGAACGATGGTAGGCCCGTCTCTCAGGCCCTCAGCCCTTTCTCTCTCTCTCCCATCTCACTCCATGGCTTCAGTGGCCACTCTGAATAAATGACCCTCAAATTTGTTTTATCCCGCTGAGTTCTCCCAGTAGCCTTGAAGATCTCCAGATGGTAAACCTGAGCCACCGAGAGTGCCGGTGACAAACCTCAGGTCACCACAGCAGAGGCGGCGCCGGCTCCGCGTGAGAGGCTCCTCCGCACTGGGCCCCCCTGCTGGTGGCCTGGCTCTCCTGGGGCCCCTGATATCCTCGGGCCCCCAGGGATAAATGATACCCACAAACTAAATGTGAAAATACTTACTAATTATAACTTATGTTATTCCTAAAATTTTCTTCCCTCTTATCTTAGAAATATATTTTTTTCAATGACATGAAATGCCTGAGTTCAAATTAGGAATGTTAGCACCTTATAACTTCTGCAGGAGAATGTGGTCGTCAGGCAGCCCTGCTGACTGGCCACGGCCGGTCCTGCTCTCCCTGTAGCCCAGGTTCCACCTGTCCCTGTGAGCGGTCCATCTGTCCATGGACACTTGGATTGTCTCTGCTTTTCAGTTACGTGAATGAAGTTTCTGTGAGCACATGTGTGCTTCTTCAACGAATACGTTATGAATATTTTCCTTACTAGTGTCAGAGGAGGTGAGGCCTTTGAGGGGCTGGGGAGGGGGTTTGGTGCCCAGTCTCCAAGCTGCTCCCCAAGTCATGTGCACTGGCAAGGACCCAGCATTTCCAAACCGGGCAGAGTCAGAAAAGACACCGTGATAGGCTCATGGCCCCAGAGTTTGGCCCTCGCACAAGTGTGGGGTGTATGAAGGAGGAAGGAATTCTGATGTTGAGATGTTAGACTGAGTGTCTGTAAATGAACAATGACAATGTCAGTTGGCTACTAGTGGTATTTAGCAAATTAGTCAGCTGGCAATGGACATTAAGTGATGAGACTGGTCTTGAAAAATAGCCATTTGCTGAAGTATAGTCAGTCAATCAGAAGACAATCAACTCTCTGAATCCATTTTGGTCCATGTTGAAGATATGAAGGAGTGAGCGTGAAGCAACACAGGAAAGGGGTTGGGAAGGCTGGGGGTGGGGAGAAGGCGGAGAGAAAGTGTCGGGGGTGCACAACGGTATCAGCCCCTTTTGGCTGAGCACTTGTTGAGTGCCAGGAAATACGTGAATTGCTTCTCACACATGTGGTGATGAAGGGGAGAAATGTTGTTCCTTGTAATGAGCTGAATGGTGGCTCTCCAAATATAGGGCCAAATCCCTCGAATCTGAGAATGTTGTCTTATTTGGGAAAAAAAAAGTCTTTGTAGATGTAACTAAGGATTTTGAGATGAAATCATCTGAATTACCTGGATGGGCCCTAAATCAATGACAAGTGTCATATAAGGGACAGAAAAGGAGACCCAGAGACACAGAGGAAAAGGTGACATGATCATAGAGGCAGAGACTGGGGCCACGGAGCCACCAAAACTGGACGAGGCAAGGGTCTAGACTTTCCTGGAGCCTCCAGAGGTGAGCTGCGCCCTGCAACCCCTCAAGTCAGAACTTCAGGCTCCAGAACTGACAATAAATTCTTGCTGCTTAAGCTACTCAGTTCAGTTCAGTTCAGTCGGTCAGTCATACCCGACTCTTTGCGACCGCATGAATCACAGCATGCCAGGTCTCCCTGTTCATCACCATCTCCCAGAGTTCACTCAGTGGGTAACAATTATTGTGGCAGCCTCAGGAAATTAATGCATCCCTTGAAAATTATATTATTAAAATCTTTAAAGTGGGTGTGGGTGAACTGCAGCTTTGTCTATCAGCTTGAAATCAGCCATTTCAATTGGCTGAGGAGGGATGGGAGAGGATGGAGCGCTGGAGGGGGTTTGGGGGATGGAGCAGCAGGCCTGCAAACTGGGGCTTCAGGTGCAAAACTCTAGGAGAGCTTCTCCACACGTCTGATTAGGCTCTCATTTGTCAGAAATTTCTATTTGCCAGTTGTCCTGAAAAGCTCCCACCTCTCTCTCCTCATCACACACTCAAACACACTTATTCAATGTGACCCAACAGTCTACACATCAGTGTCCACCAACACTCTGACTGTGCTGAGAAGCTGACTTGCTTTAGTGTAAACCTTAGAGAACAGCTTTCCCCATCTCTGTGACAAACTTGTTAACTTTGATCACCATTTGCAACTAATTGTCTTCGTGAATCAGGAAAAAAAAGAACTAGAAAACCATCAGACATAACCTCCAATTTTTAATTGCATCCAGGCCCAAAGCTCTGTCATACTTAGAGAAACACAGTGCATTTGGTAATTTCCAACTTTACTTACATCTTTCCAAAACATTTGGTCCATAGTGATTTTGACTCAGATTCCCACAAGCATCCTCAGTTGCTAACACTCTGAGATTCTTGGAAAATTCCTGCTTTTCCAGCTCCTCATGCCACCCTTCCCCCAGTCCCTTCCCCATGTCTCCCCTCACCATGAGCTTCGGCCACATCAAGGTCCCTGGACAAGCGGGATCCTCTGTGGAACACACCATTCCATTTTCATAGCTTTCTTTTCTTTCTATTTTGAAAATCCACCTTCTTGATTTTGTCCCTTGTGTGAGAGTTAGGAGCATGAAGGTTGTGCAATCTGTGGGGGTTAAATAATTTTCATCCTATCTCATCACAGTTATACATCTAGCTACATAAAATATATGTATACCTATAAAACCACTGCTTTTGTCTGTTGTATATAAAATCATGCTTTATTTAAGGATGAGGCTCACTAAAAATATAGACTTGGAAGGAGGAAGTGGAAAAAGTAAGTGCTTATCTGCATTTATCCACCAAGTCCACAGAGATTATGCATGATTGGGTCCCAACCTTCTCAAGGCCCCCCCTCGATCTGCAGGTGGGATCCCTCACAACTACCCACCTCACTCCGCCCTGTGCTCATAGCGCATGTTGCATTAGGTCCCTTGTGACTTCTGGTCTCATCTCAAACTGGCCCTGGTAGGGAGCTGTGTGCCCCGCTACCAGGGGAGTGCTATTTGATTCTGGGTGTCAAAGGAGAGAGTACTGAACTGTCCACAAGGTTTCCCCAGGCCAGAATACTGGAGTGGGTTGCCATGACTCCCTCCAGGGGATCTTCTAACCTAGGGATTGAACCCAGGTTTCCTGCATTGCAGGTGGA
>SJYC01082642.1:0-72220 GCA_006408675.1 Madoqua kirkii
CATATTGAGTGCAGCACTTTCACAGCACTGTCTTTCAGGATTTAAAACAGCTCCACTGGAATTCCATCACCTCCACTAGCTTTGTTCATAGTGATGCTTTCTAAGGCCCACTTGACTTCACATTCCAAGATGTCTGGCTCTAGATGAGTGATCACATCATCATGATTATCTGGGTTGTGAAGATCTTTTTTGCACAGTTCTTCTGTGTATTCTTGCCACTTCTTCTTAATACCTTCTGCTTCTGTTAGGTCCAGACTATTTCTGTCCTTTATCAAGCCCATTTTTGCATGAAATGTTCCCTTGGTATCTCGTATTTTCTTGAAGAGATCTCTAGTCTTTCCCATTCTCTTCTTTTCCTCCATTTCTTTGCATTGATCACTGAAGAAGGCTTTCTTATCTCTTCTTGTTATCCTTTGGAACTCTGCATTCAGATGATTATATCTTTCCTTTTCTCCTCTGATTTTTGCCTCTCTTCTTTACACAGCTATTTGTAAGGCCTCCCCAGACAGCCATTTAGCTTTTTTTGCATTACTTTTCCATGGGGATGGTCTTGATCCCTGTCTCTTGTACAATGTCATGAACCTCATTCCATAGTTCATCAGGCACTCTATCTATCAAATCTAGTCTCTTAAATCTATTTCTCACTTCTACTGTATAATCATAAGGGATTTGATTTAGGTCATACCTGAATGGTCTAGCAGTTTTCCCTACTTTCTTCCATTTGAGTCTGAATTTGGCAATAAGGAGTTCATGATCTGAGCCACAGTTAGCTCCTGGTCTTGTTTTTGTTGACTGTATAGAGCTTCTCCATCTTTGGCTGCATAGCATATAATCAATTTGTTTTTGGTGTTGACCATCTGGTGGTGTCCATGTGTAGAGTCTTCTCTTGTGTTGTTGGAAGAGGGTGTTTGCTATGACCAGTGCATTTTCTTGGCAAAACTCTATTAATCTTTGCCCTGCTTCATTCCACATTCCAGGGCCAAATTTGCCTGTTACTCCAGGTGTTTCTTGATTTGCTACTTTAGCATTCCAGTCCCCTATAATGAAAAGGACATTTCTTTTGGGTGTTAGTTCTAAAAGGTCTTGTAGGTCTTCATAAAACCATTCAACTTTAGCTTCTTAAGCATTACTCGTTGGGGCATAGACTTGGATAATATCTAGGTTGGTCATAAATTTTCTTCCAAGGAGTAAGTGTCTTTTAATTTCATGGCTTCAGTCACCATCTACAGTGATTTTGGAGTTCCCCCAAAATAAAGTCTGACACTGTTTCCTCATCTATTTCCCATGAAGTGATGGGACCAGATGCCATGATCTTAGTTTTCTGAATGGTGAGCTTTAAGCCAACTTTTCACTCTCCACTTTCACTTTCATCAAAAGGCTTTTTAGTTCCTCTTCACTTTCTGCCTTAAGTGTGGTGTCATTTGCATATCTGAGGTGATTGATATTTCTCCCAGGAATCTTGATTCTAGCTTGTGCTTCATTCAGCCCAGCATTTCTCATGATGTATTCTGCATATAAGTTAAATAAACAGAGTGACAATATACAGCCTTGATGTACTCCTTTATATATATATATGGATATATATATATATATGGATGTGAGAGTTGGACTATGAAGAAGGCTGAGTGCCAAAGAATTGATGCTTTTGAACTGTGATGTTGGAGAAGACTCTTGAGAGCCCCTTGGACTGCAAGGAGATCCAACCAGTCCATTCTGAAGGAGATCAGCCCTGGGATTTCTTTGGAAGGAATGATGCTAAAGCTGAAACTCCAGTACTTTGGCCATCTCATGGAAGAGTTAACTCATTGGAAAAGACTTGGACGCTGGGAGGGATTGGGGGCAGGAGGAGAAGACGACGACAGAGGATGAAATGGCTGGATGGCATCACTGACCTGAGGGACGTGAATCTGAGTGAACTCTGGGATTGGTGATGAACAGGGAGGCCTGGTGTGCTGCGATTCATGGGGTCGCAAAGAGTCGGACACGACTGAGCGACTGAAATGAACTGAACTGAACTGAGCTGATGTATGTATGTATATACCACAGCTTCTTTATCCATTCAACTCTATGTAGACATTTATGACTGCTTCCACATCTTGGCTACTGTAAATAGTGCTGCTATGAACATTGGGGTACATATATCTTTTCAAATTAGAGTTTTCTCTGGATACACACTCAGGAATAGGATTGCAGCATCACACGGTAGCTCTATTTTTAGTTTTTTAAGGAGCCTCCATACTGTTCTCCACAGTGGCTGCACCAATTTACATTCTCAGCAACAGTGTAGGTGGGTTCTCTTTTCTCCACACCCTTTCCAGCACTTATTATTTGTAGTATTTTTAGTAATGGGCATTCTAACTGGCATGAGGTGATGCATCACTGTAGTTTTGATTTGCATTTATCTAATAATTAGCTATATTGAACATCTTTTCATGTGTCTGTTGGCCATCAGCATGTGTTCATTGGAGAAATGTATACTTAGTTTTTCTGCCCATTTTTGACTGGGTGTTTTATTTTTGGATATTAAGCGGCATGAGCTGCTTGTATATTTTGGAAATTAATTCCTTGTTGGTAACATCATTTGCAAATATTTATTCCAAGTCCATAGACTGTGTTTTCATTTTTGTTTATGGCCTCCTTTGCTGTGCAAAAGCTTTTAAGTTTAATTAGGTCTCATTTGTTTATTTTTGTCTTTATTTCCATTACTCTAGGAGATGGATCCAGAAAGATGTTGCTGCAGATTTTTGTCCTATAAAGTTCTGTGGGCTTCAGTTTTCTTGTTTGCACAACAGGGGGAGAAGTGGTTTCTGAGGAAGGCAGTGTAGCTCCATGAGGATGGGCACAGTCCTGGGGAGACAGCTGCTTGTGCCAGGGTGGGCACTCGGGAGTTAGAGGACAGTGGTAATCCCTCATTGGTTTGCCCCATCTAGATGCTCAGGACTAATGAGTGGAAGGAACTTCTGGCCAGGCCTCTGCTGCCTTGATCTTCTGAAACAAGAGAGGCTGGAATTCTGCCATAATGATCTCCATTCCTCACAAAGCAGCCTAGAGTCGTGTCCCACATAGCTGGATTAGTGATGCTTTTTGGTCTGATATGACAATTAAATGAATGTGTGAGACAACATGAAAGCATGACAAATGACCCCTTCCATGTTAAGATTTCTAACTTTTCAGAGAACCATGTCACATGATGGGCAAAAACAACAACAACAACAGCCCATCTTTTAGCTTCATTCCTCTACAAGAGTTGCTGATTAAACAAAGCAGACAAATAGCCACAGGACACCTGGGTCTCAGGCAGGGTGTCTGGGCAGCTGCAAGGGTTTCTGCCAGAATGCATCCACTCTGCCTGGATCTGTCCCTTCTGGCTGTCTCCAAGTAGCGTTGAATCCTGGAGCAGCATTTTAAAAAGCTGATTTGGTTCAAGCTTTTAAAAAGATCAAAACAAAACAAACCCCCACCCCCGCTGTGATGAACAACAACTTCTTCTCAGGCTTGGGAGCTCCGCGGCCAGGTTGCCCCTGGTGACAACACATTTTGGGTTGACTGCTCCTCTGGGCCTTTGTTTCCCAGGTACACAGTGGGGTCACAGAAGGTCAATCTTGTTTCCGGCTGCACTTTCTGGGAAACCAAACCCAATACCTCGTGGCCTCTTTCCTGCCCTTAGCACCCTGGCAGGCATTGTGGCAGGAAGAATAGAGCCATCTGGTTGCAGGATTCCCAGGGCCCCTTGCCTGGGAACAGATCATCTGACAGCAAATGACGGCGGCTGTTGACCACGCCGGGCCCTGTCTGCTGCCCATTGCCCAGTGTCCGGACCCAGGGGCACTTGCCCAGGCTGTCCAGTCCCCGGCCCAGTCCCACCTCTGGAACCACAGTGACCCGCTGTCCTCCAGTTTCCTGGAAACCTCTGCCCTTCAGTCCCCTCCCAAGCAGTCTGGAAAAGAGAACCAAGCCTGGGCCAAGAGAGACGGGCAAAGAGGAGGCCAGCTCCCCCAGCTCACTTCCCTTTCCACAAAGGCAGCGCTTTGCTCCCACCTCTCCTGAGGCCTCGGTTGCTGCAGTAACCCATGACTTGAGCTCCATTCATGCATCATGCTCAGAATTGCTGAGCACAGGCCAGCAAACCCAGCCCTGGAACTCAGCCAGCACGAACGGCCAGCTCTCAGCTGCCAGTGCCTTCCTTGAGCCTGGGAAGATGCAGGCCATTTCTGCCTGGCAGGGTCTGCTGACTTTGGTTCCCTGGGCTGTGAGGACTCACAGTAAAGCTACCCTGTAGGAGGTAGCTCCCATGGCCCCGAGCCTGGGTCATTATCTGTTAAAGAGAGACTGACTTTCCAAAGGACTAATGGCATCTCGCTTCCTGGCAGCCTCATGAAAGGGGAAGAGGGGTGGTTAACCCAGCTCTCAGGACACTTTCCTTGGCCACTAGTGTTGTTTCTGTTGTTGCGTAACAAGTCACCCCAACTTAGAAGCATACATCCAACTTCCTATTTCATAGTTCTCTGGTCCAGAATGTGGACAGGGCACAGGAGACTGGCTTGCCTCAACCCTGTAACATCTGAGGCCTCAGAGCCTCAGGTGACAACCGAAGGTAACCAGATAGCTGGAGTCATCTGAAGGCAGCCGCCATCTCACTTCCTTCACACGGTGCTGGTTGCTGACCGCGCCTTCACCTGGGGCTGCTGGTCAGAGGGCACACACATGGCACCTCTGTGGGGCTTCAACTTCCTCCCAACATGGTGGCTTCACCATAGTCAGACTCCTACCTGGGGCTCAGGTTCCCAGGTGAATGCCCAGCTTCCTTCCTTTTCTGACTGTATTTTGGAGGGCTACCCACTCCAGTGTTTTGGGGCTCCCCTTGTGGCTCAGCTGGTAAAGAATCCACCTACAATGAGAGAGACCTGGGTTCGATTCCTGGGTTGGGAAGATCCCTTGGAGAAGGAAGAGGCTACCCACTCCAGCATCCTGGCCTGGAGAATTCCATGGACTGTATAGTCCATGGGGTCACAGTCAGACATGACTGAGCCACTTTCACTTGGAAGTCACACAACTTCCTTCCATTGATTACAAGCAAGTCACCGGTCCTCTAGATTCAAAGGAGGGGGTGTAGGTCCCCATCAGCACCCTGATGAGACAAAAGTCAAAGCCAGTTGCAGTAAAGCTCAGAGATGAGAGGTACTGCCGAGCTTTGGGAAATATAGGAGCACCCAGCACTCAGTCTTTTTTTACTCCACTCTGCCCCAGTCACAGTTCAGCTGCACAGAGGCCTTGGCCAGGCCTCTCCGGTGCCTTCTTCTGTGCTTCACGTCTGTGGAGCAGGTCCTCACAGGCCCACCAGGGAGGCCCCTGCACCTCTGCCTGTCCACCTGGCTGGACTAAGAGGTGCGTTCAGGGTTAAGTGGAGCTCAGGGGGTGGCGTGGTTCAGTGGAGGATCGTTGGCTGCCCGCCCGCTCCTACCTCCCTCATAATCCACAGCCCTTCATACGGCTCTGGGTCTTGAGTTTCTTGGCTCTAAACCTACAGCTCTGGAGTGAGGGGAGCCAGGACAGAGCCCGGGGCCCTGAGACTCCGGCACGGCTGTCCTGCAAGGGGCAGGCTGTTCTTTGTGGGGACGAACTGCAGTTGTGCTCCCTGCTGCCCTCGCTGGCTGAGAAAATCTGAGGCATTCATCTGAGAACAGTGCAAGGATGAGAAGGTCCCAGTTGTGAGGACTGTGGGAACTCTGTAGTTTCAGAAGCTGCCGGCACTGAGAGACTCTCACAGGAAAAGCACTTGGGTTCCCAGACTTCCCCTCCAGCCTTTTGTCTGCTCCTGATGTGTTGCTGACCCTCACCCTGTGAAAACCCCCAGAGTGGACATGTGGCCCTGCTCGGGCTTGCACCTGGTCCACATGCTAGAGAGAAAAGCAAAGCATGTAAACAACATATACAACCAAGCAACAAATACCACACACCACACTGACACGTACCCACACCGCACACACAAATGCACATCACCCCGCCCAACTACACGGGTGCCCAGACATGCAGCCATACCACACACCACACCCCCCACACCCCACCAACACTTATAGACACACACCCATATCACATACACAGGCCTATACAAGCACACACACCCACAGAAAATACTCCTCATCGGCCTGTGACATATGCAGAAACGAGGTTACATTTTAAAGGATTTCTAGTCCACGAGGAATGCAAGGTATTGAGGAGAAAGTTCCAGGAAGTGCAGCGAAGAGAGCCCTCCGCTGCCCCTGCAGCCGCTCCCCAGGGCACAGCAGGGCTCCTGCGGCAGCTCCAGGGTCTGTGTTTACATGTGTCCACACACAGCCACAGGGCTCCTTCTTCCCCACATGGTCATACTCGGGAATACTTGGTAAAGTAAACTCATCAAGCCCACAAACTCTTCGCAGAGGGCTGCGAGCCCGGGCACCCATTGCTTAGCAGGCCCTGGCGGCGGCGCCAGGCGGAAAGGCGGGGCTGGGCCGCCGGAGCGGGGCGCCCTCTGGCCGCAGGTCGAGGAACCGCTCCTGCCGGCCTGGGGAAACCGCAGGACCCCGCAGAGGCCCGAACTCGCCGCTTTTTCTGGGCTCAGGGAGGGAGAGGAGTTCTTATGTCCCCGGGAAGTGCATGTCCTTGTGGGCAAGCCCCAAGCTCCTGGTTACCATGGTTGACCAGGTTGTTTCTCCGCCGCGGGAGAGGCAGGGGTCCCAGCCCTGGGCCTTACAAAAGGGAGCCATCCTCTCTGTCTGGGGCCTAAAGGTGGCTGGGGAGGAGTGGCTTTCCAGGAGGAGCCTGACTCCCACCTCCACATTCCCCTGGCTCAGGGTTCCCCCACCTGTCTCCCCATAACATATGTCCTCTGGGTCCAGCCGCTGACCTTGATGTACCTTGTTCCCGAGGACTAGGAAGGGTTGAAGAGCGGAGGTCTTGCCGTGATTTTGTTTACAGCCTGCTCCGCTTCAAGCAAATGGAATTCCTCTTCACCGCCTTGTTGCCTGGGGAACTGGGCCCTCAGCTCTGGCCCCTATGTGCAGGAGCTGAAGAAGGGCATGCCCACAGCCATGCCTCCTCCTTGGCAAGAGCAGAAGTGGGCAGGAGGACAGAGGGGGTCTTTCACCACGGATTGACACTGCCCCTGCCTCAGCCTAGATGGTGCCAACATAGGAAGGCTGTGTGAGCTCATGTGCGAGTGCACAGGTGTGTGTGAGAGAGACACAAGGATCTCCAGCTCTATTCTGTGGCTATCACCCAAGACGCATCAACAGGAAGGCTCTGGCACCTGGCCTGTGCACTGGGATCAGGGTGGGGCTTGTGGCACCTCCCCAACCCCGGCCTTGAGGGTTACTGTCTCCTGAGGGTTTTCATGCCCAGGCAGAAGCTCAGCTCATCCTTACAACCTGCTGTTCCAGGCCTGTGTGGGCACTGCCTGCGCATGTACACACACACACACACACACACACACACACACACACACACACACACTGTGGGGACGCAGAGACCATCTCTTTAACTTAACCCTCTTGTGAGCCTGGAACAAACTCAGCGACCTCGGTGAAGGACCTAAGAGGCTGAGAAGACAACCCTGGGCCTCCAGGGCAATTGATGGGATTTGAACCTGGGTCTGTCTGCATCCCCAGACCCGCCCTTGCCACTGCGCTGGAGACCAGCCGCTCCTTTAGTCCTCAGCAACCTGAAAGGGAGGTTTGGGATGAAAGCCCTGGGCACTGGCTTTGGAGTTCAGAGAGGCTGACCCCAGGCCCATGTGGAGACCCTGGTCCTGACCACTCCTGCCCTGTGCTCAGGGTGTGGTCTTTGTGTCTTGAGGCCCCCTCTGGCCTCCACATGCAGGGCTCAGTGGTTTATTGAGCATGTGCCATAGGTCAGTCCCTGAGACACGAGCAGGACAGAGGGGCTGGAGGTCGCAGGAGGGCCTGCGGGCCACCCTGCCATGGTAGTGAGTGGAAAGAAGGCCCAGCTGGTTTTCTGACTTTCGCCTCAGCTGCTGCTCACCACAGCACAGGACGCTTTTTCAGTTCCAGTCCCTAAGGGAAAGTGAATGGAAAGGACACCACTAGTTCACAGCTTAAAAAACAGGAGGCTGGGGAATGCACAGACTGGCTGCTGGAAGGGGTCCAGCCCTTAGTTCTCGAGACCACAAAGGCCCTAGGTCCCCCCCCAACCCCCAAATAGCCTCCTGGGGAAGGCCATCACCCTCACGGAGCGGGAGGCTGAGTTTGAGCCCATTCTCTGCACCCTGGGCTCCACTGAAGGTGGCAAACAACTAGTGTATGCTGGGTCAAGTCTAAGCCATTGTTATTAGTACAATCTAGACAGAAGTTTATTTTCACTTCTCCAGCTGCACTTGGTTTGAGGCTTCAGTGACCTGACCCAGCTATTTCAGCACTGAAGGTATTTTCTACCTCCTTCTGCTGCATCTACATCTGTGGCTGAAGCTCCCACTCCCTGGGCTTGAAGAGAATCTGTGCTAAACCGGTGGGAAAGGGGTCACCTTGTTCCCTCAGCACAGAGGAAGTGAGAAGCTGGCTCCCATCCCCATGTCCCTGTGCAGTGGAAACCAGGCCACCACGCAGAGTTGTGCACGATTCTCGTAAGGGACCCATGTGTGCTTGAAGGCCAGAGCCAAGAAAAAGGCTCTCCAGGGCACTTGGAGAATTAATTCCTGGAGATTCAAAACATGCCCTGCCTCTCCATGCCACATTATTTTTCTTCCCAGCTTTATTGAAGTGTGATTGACAAATAAAAATTGTACGCATTTAGGCATACAACTTGATGTTTGCATACATGTGTACATTTTGAAATGATTAGCATAATCAGTTAACATAGCCTTCATCTCATATAGTTACCACTTTTTTGGTGTGGTGAAATCTACTCTCTTAGCAAATTTCTAGTACACAGTACATTCTTACTAACTATAGTCACCATGCTCTCCATTTGGTCTCCAGAACTTATTCACCTCATAATTGGAAATTTTGTCCTTTGACCAATAAATCCCCATTTCCCCCACCTTACCCTCAGCATCTGTTAACTACCATTCTATTTTCTGTTGCTATGAGTTTGACTTTTTAAGATTCCATAAGTAAGTGAGATCATGCAGTATTTGTCTTTCTGCATCAGGCTTAGTTTTGATTAACATCATGTTCTCCAGTGTAGCAGCCTCTAATATTCCAAATGCGGGATTTTCTCCTTTTTTTAGAACCTGAATAAGATTCCATTGTATATACACACCATATTTTCTTTATCCATTCATCTGTTGATAGACACATAGGTTATTTCCATATCTAGGCTGCTAAGAATAATGCTGCAATGAACATAGGGGTGCAGATATCAATTTTATTTTCTTTGGATATATCTACCCAGAAGTGGGATTGCTAGATCATATAGTAGTACTCTTTAAAATTTTCTTGAGGAAACTCCATACTGTTTTCCACAACAGTTGTAACAATTTACATCCCCACAACAGTATATGAGTTTCATTTCTTCACATTCACACAAACACTTGTTAACTTTTGACTATTTTATGATAGCCATTCTAAGAGGCGTGAAGCAGTGCCTCAGTGTGGTTTTGATTTGCATTTCCTAATGACTAGTAAAGTGAAAGTGAAGTTGCTCAGTTGTGCCCAACTCTTTGGGACGCCATGGACAGTGAGTGGCCTGCACCAGGCTCCTCCGTCCATGGGATTTTCCAGGCAAGAGTACTGGAGTGGATTGCCATTTCCTTCTCCAGGGGATCTTCCCGACCCAGGGATCGAACCCAGGTCTCCCGCATTGTAGACAGACGCTTTACCATCTGAGCCACCAGGGAAGTCCGGTAATGTTGATCATCTTTTCAGATATCTGATGGCATTTGTATGTCTGTAGTAGCTGTTGTTTGTGTTCATTTTTGCTTTTGCTGCCTGTACTTTTGGTGTCGAATTTAAAATTCATTGCTGAGACCAATGTCAAAGAGCTTTCCCCTATGTTTTCTTCTAGGAGTTTCATGTTTTCACGGCTAACATTTAAGTCTTAAATCCATTTTGAGTTGATTTTTGTTTTCAGTGTAAAACAACGGCCAATTTTATTCTTTTGCATATAGATATTCAATTATGCAAACATCATTTATTGAAGAGACAGTTCTTTCCCCATTGTATATTCTTGGTGACTGTTTCAAAGATTAGTTTTGATGAGTGGATTTACTTCTGGGCTCTCAACTGTCCCATTGGTCTGTTTGTTTTTTTACTGGAATCATACTGTTTGATTTCTATATCTTTTAATATAGTTCAATATCAGAACTGTTGGGTCATCAAAAAAGCAAGAGAGTTCTAGAAAAGCATCTACTTCTGCCTTATTGACTATGCCAAAGCCCTTGACTATGTGGATCACAACAAACTGTGAAAAATTCTTCAAGAGATGGGAATACCAGATCACCTCACCTGCCTTCTGAAAAATCTGTATGCAGGTCAAGAAGCAATAGTTAGAACTGCACATGGAACAAAAGACAGGTTCCAAACTGGGAAAAGAGTATATCAAGGCTGCATATTGTCACTCTTTTTATTTAACTTCTGTGCAGAGTACATCATGTGAAATGCTGGGCTGGATGAAGCACGAGCTGAAATCAAGATTGCAGGGAGAAGTATCAATAACCTGGGATACATAGAGGACACCACCCTTATGGCAAAAAGGGAAGAAGAACTAAAAAGCCTCTTATTGAAAGTGAAAGAGGTGAGTAAAAATGCTGTTTAAACTCAACATTCAGAAAACTAAGATCATGACATCCAGTCCCATCACTTCATGGCAAATAGATGGGGAAACCCTGGAAAGAGTGACAGACTTTATTTTGGGGGGCTCCAGAATCACTGCAGCCATGAAATTAAAAGACACTTGCTCCTTGGAAGAAAAGCTATGACCAAGAGAGACAGCGTATTAAAAAGCAGAGACATTACTTTGCCACAAAGGTCCGTCTAGTCAAAGCAATGGTTTTTCTAGTAGTCATGTATGGATTTGAGAGCTGGACCAGAGAGTAAGCTGAGTGCCAAAGAACTGATGCTTCTGAACTGTGGTGCTGGAGAAGACTCTTGAGAGTCCCTTGGACAGCAAGAAGATCAAACCGGTCAATCCTAAAATAAATCCATCTTTAATATTCATTGCAAGGACTGATGCTGAAGCTGAAGCTCCAATACTTTGGCCACCTGATGCGAAGAATTGATTCATTGGAAAAGACTCTGATGCTGGGAAAGATTGAAGGCAGGAGGAGTAGGGGATGACAGAGGATGAAATGGTTGGATGGCATGATGGATGTGAGTTTGAGCAAGCTCCAGGAGTTGGTGATGGACAGGTAAGCCTGGCGTGCTGCAGTCCATGGAGTGGAAAGAGTCAGACCGTACTGAGTGACTGAACTGATCAGAAGTGTGAGGCCTCTGTCTTTGTTCTTACTTGAGATTGCTTTAGCTATTTGGGATCTTGTGCTTCCGTACAAAATGAGGACTCTTTTTTCTCTTTATGTGGAAAATGCCATTGGAATTTTGATAGGGGTTGCATTAAATCTATAGATTGCTTTGGGCTCTATGAACATTTTAATAATATTAATTATTCCAGAAGCAGGTTGTCTACGAATAGTTTAGCACCAGGTTCCCCACGAACGTGCCATGCATGACGGGTGAGGGGGCGGCCGCCTTTCCAGCCATGCTGCATGTCCCAGGAGGAAGGGCTCTCCACACCAGACCCTGGTCCCGGCACGTGGTGAGCCGCGCTCCAAGGGACAGTCTGCTGGCAGGGACTGCAGGGGACCAGCTATCCGAGGCCAACCGAGGGTAAGCATTACCCTGTTACCAGAGGCAAACAAGGACACTACAAGAAAAGGAAGTTATAGGCCAATATCTCTGATGAACACAGATGTAAAAAATCCTCAACAAATTACCAGCAAACCTAGTTCAACAGCATGGTTGAGGTAGGTACCTTCAACCAAGGTAGGTTGTGTGTCTCTAGGAATTTATCCTTTGTTTTGGTGGCTCAGCTGGTAAAGAATCTGCCTACAATGCAGGAGACTCAGGTTTGAACCCTGGGTCAAGAGGATCCCCTGGAGAAAGGAATGGCTACCCACTACAGCATTCTTGCCTGGAAAATTCCATGGAAAGAAGAGCCTGGTGGTCTACAATCCACAGGGTCACAAAAATTCAGACATGACCGAACAACTAACATTTTCACTTCAGGTTGTACGTCTCTAGGAACTTACCCATTTTTTCTAAGTTGTCCAACTTGTTGGGGATAGAATTGTTCATTCTAGTCTCTCATGCTATTTTGTATTTCTGTGGAATCAATCATAGTGTCTCTTTCTTCATTTCTGTTTTTATTTTTTGAGTCTTCTCTTTTTTCCCTTAGTCTAGTTAAATGGTTGTCAATATTATTTATTTTTTCAAAAGGCAAATTCAATTTTTTTTTATTTCTCTATTGTTTTTCTACTACTCTTTTTCTATTGATCTTTGTTATTCTTTCTTTATGCTAACTTTGGTCTTCATTTATTCTTTTTATTCTACTTCCATGAGGTGTAAAGTTAGATTATTTGAGATAGCTCTTTTTCTTAATGTAGGTGTTTATCGCTATGAATGGGCTTTCCAGCTGGCTCAGTGGGTAAAGAATCTGCCTGCAATGCAGAAAATGCCAGAGATGTGGGTTCAATTCCTGGGTTGGGAAGATCCCCTGGAGGAGGGCGTGGCAACCCACTCCAGTATTCTTGCCTGGAGAATCCCATGGACAGAGGAGCCTGGTGGGCTATAGTCCAGAGGGTCGCAAAGAGTCAGACATGACTGAAGCTATGGAGCATGCAGGCACACGGCATTATAAACTTCCCTCTTGCAATCGTTTTTTTTGCATGCCATAAGGTTTGATATGCTGTATTTCCACTTTTCACTTTTTTCAAGATATTTTGATTTCTCTTTTGATTTCTTCTTTGATCAATAGTTACTCAAGCCTGGGTTAATTTACACATATCTGTGAATTTTCCAGGTTTCCTTCTATTATTGATGTCGTTTTTTACTATTATTGTTAGAAAATACTTTCTATGATTTCTATCTTTTAAATGGTTTGACTTATTTTGTGACCTAACATATGATCTATCCTGGATGATGCTCAAAAAGTGCTTTAGAATGTGTACTCTGCTGCCCTTGGAAAGAATGTTCTGTATGTGTCTGTTAGGTAGATTTGAAGTGTGTGTGTGTGTGTTAGTTGCTCAGTCGTGTCTGACTCTTTGCAACCCCATGGATTAGGATCCACAGGGCTCCTCTGTCCATGGGATTTTCCATGCAAGGATACTGGAGTGGGTCACCATTCCCTTCTCCAGGCGATCTTCCCCACCCAAGAATCGAACCCAGATCTCCTGCATTGCAGGAAGACTCTTTACCATCTGAGTCACTAGGGAAGATTGAAGTGTAGTTCAAGTCCAATGTTTCTTTAATGATTTTCTAAGTGTTCTACCCACTGTTGCAAATGAGTTATTGGTGTCCCCCACTATTATTGTATTGCTATTGTATTGCTGTCTACTTCTCCCTTCAGATATGTTAAAACTTACTTCATATATTTCAGTGCTCCAATGCTAGGTTCATACACACACACACACACACACACACACACACACACACACACACAATGGTTATAGCCTCTTAATGAATGGTTTTATCCTCTTAAATTACAATGGTTATATCCTTTTAATGAATTCACTCTTTTATCATTATATAATAACCTTCTTTGTCTCTTGTTACAATCTTTGTCTTAAAGTCTGTTTTGTCTGCTATAAATGGGTATAGATACCCCAGCCCTTTTTTGGTTTCTATTGCCTAGAATACTTTTTTCCATACCTTCACTTTCAGCATATGTGTGTCTTTAAAGCTGAAGTGAGTCTCTTGTAAGAGCATACAGTTATATCTTATTTTTTTATTTATTCAGTCGCTTACTGTGTTTTGATTGGTGATATATATACATATAAATTATAATTGTACAAAATTATATTTACAAGTGTAAGATATAGTGATTCACAATTTTAAAGTTTATACTCCATCTAGAGTTATTGAAATATCCTATTTATATTTAAAGTAATTATTGATAGGTAAGGACCACTGCCGTATTTTTCACTATTTTATGGCTTTTTTGGTAGTTCTTTCATTCTTTTATTCTTCTCCTGCTGTCATCCTCTGTGATTTGATAATTTTCTTGCAGTGTTATGCTTGGATTTCTTTTTCTTCATCCTTTGTGTATCTATTAAAGGTTTATTCTTTTTAGCTACCATGAGGCTTACAAAAAACATCTTATAAGATCTTAAGCTGATAAGACCTATCTTAAACTGATAAGAACTTGGGTCACATACAAAAACTCTACAGCAGGCCATGGTTCAGACCGTCGGCTCCCATCTGGGTCTCCTTTTTGCGATCTCCAGGGTGGGGAAGGGAAGTCCAAGGCATGACCCATGGGATGGTGTTGGGCCATCCCTGGCCTCCCAAATTGCTGCTATGTGCCACCTCATGAAGATTTGCCTCTGCAGAACCTCACAGGTGTGCCCAGCAGGGCGCCTGTGGTGATCTTTCCTCCCACAGCTCACTCCTTCTGGGTCCTTTATGGGTGTGGCAGAGGGGGGTGGGGGGATCTGCCCTGGAGTGGAGTGGCTTGGAAAAGATGGAAATCGGATACTGTCATCCTCTTGATCTTTCTGGCCCCTAGGTCAGAGAAACGGGGGACTTCCGGCATTTTAAGATGGCAAACCCAAAGCATCTCCATAGCTGTCACCCTCTGCCTTCAGTTAACTCTGGGATCATGCACATTTCCTGGGTGCAAGGCTGGGAACCAGGCTGTGGGCATGCTGTTGGGCTTACATGTTACTGTCTATACACTGCTGATGCCCAATTTATCTGACTTGTGAATCTTTTAAATATGAAACAATAACCCATCTCTAAATATTGATACTTCTTATATATCTAACACATAACACCTGAGTATTGACAATTTTCTCCAATGAAACATTATTTAAAATTTTATTGAATCCCACTTATAAACAATTAAAACCAAAGTCTAAAATACTAGATTACCTTCAGTGCTAAGAAACAGGCAAACACATATGAAATGCTACAAAGGCTACACAATCAAGTGCTGCACTAACTAAAAGCTGTGCCCCAAATGCTACCTACTGCCTTGGAGTCACATTCTTCTTCCTGTTCCACACTAACCTTCTTCTTAGTCATTTCATATTCAACTTAGTCATAGTTCTTCTTGTGGTTTCTGAGCCTTCCTAACATTGCAGTGTGTAGGTTTCACACTCAACCCAAATATGGGAGAAGGAAATTTCCATACACCACCAAGTAATTCTCTGAAATCAGCTAGAGGTCTTACAATTCAACTCAAACCTGACACTATCTACCCAGAGATAGTGTCAGATTCCTACAAGACTGCCCTGCTCGTGACACACATTTTACATGCCAATCCAAGTCCAGATCACCACCTGTGCTTCTAACTGACTGCCTATAGACTGGAGATTCCAGTGAGCCCCACTAAAGTGGCTCACAAACCTTAGAGAAACATACTGTTTACTAGATTATGAGTTTATTATAAAAGGATATAACTGAAGAACAGCCAGGTGGAAGAAATACCTAGGCAAGGAATGGGGAAGGAATGTGAGTGCCCTCTCTGGGTGCATCACGCTCCACAAATCTACATATGTTCACCATAGGGAGAAACTCTTCAACTCTGTCTTTCTGGGTGTTTATGGAGATTGTATTATATAGGTATGATGATTAAATCATTGGTCATTCCTGATCAATTCAAACTCTAACTCATCTCCTCTCCCTGGAGGTCAGGAAGTGGGACTGAAAATTCCAACCCTCTAATTACATGGATTATGTGATTGGTTCTCCTGGAAAACAGTCTTCATCCTTTGTTGTTATTCTTGTTTAGTCACTAAGTCATGTCCAACTCTGAGACCTCATGGACCACAGCACACTAGGCTCCCTGTCCTTCACTATTTCCTGGAGTTTGCTTAGATTTGTGTCCATTGAGTGGGTGATGCTATCTAACCATCTCATCCTCTTCTGCCCCCTTATCCTTTTGTCTTCAATCTTTCCCAGCATCAGGGTCTTTTCCTATGAGCTGGCTCTTTGAATCAGGTGGCCAAAGTATTGGAGCTTCGGCATCAGTCCTTCCAATAAATATCCAGTTGATTTCCTTTAGGATTGACTGGTTTGATCTCCTTGCAGTCCAAGGGACTCTCAAGAGTCTTCTTTAGCACCACAGTTCAAAAGCATCAATTCTTTGATGCTCAGCCTTCTTTATTGTCCAGCTCTCACATCTGTACATGTCTATTGGAAAAACCATAGCTTTGACTATTCGGACCTTTGTTGGCAAAGTGATGTGGAAACAGAGGCTCTTTTTACACACAAAGTGTTTTTAAACATTGTCTAGGTTTAGCACAGCTTTCCTTCCAACGGGAAAGTGTCTTTTAATTTCATGGCTGCAATCACCATCTGCAGTGATTTTGGAGCCCCCAAAATAGTCAGTCACTGTTTCCATCATTTCTTCATCTATTTACCATGAAGTGGTGGGACTGGACGCCATGATCTTAGTTTTGTAAATGTTGAGTTTTAAGCCAACTTGTTTACTCTTCTCTTTCACTTTCATCAAGAGGCTCTTCAGTGCCTCTTCTCATTTGGCCATAAGGGTGGTGTCATTTGCATATCTGAGATTATTGGTATTTCTGCTGCAACCTTGATTCCAGCTTGTGCTTTATCTGATCCGGCATTTTGCGTGATATACTCTGCATGTAGGTTAAATAAGCAAGTTGTCAATATATGGCCTTGATGTACTCCTTTTCCAATTTAGAACCAGTCCATTGTTCCATGTTCAGTTCTAACTGTGGCTTCCTGACCTGCATGCAGTTTTCTTAGGAGGCAGGTAAAGTGGGCTGGTATTCTCATCTCTTGAAGAATTTTCTAGTTTGTTGTGATCCACACAAAGGCTTTAACCTAGTTAATGAAGTGGAAGTAGATGTTTCTCTGGAATTATCTTGCTTTTTCTATGATCCAATCTCTGGTTCCTCTGCCTTTTCTAAATCCAGCTTGAACATCTGGAAGTTCTCGGTTCACGTACTGTTGAAGCCTCACTTGGAGAATTTTGAGCATTACTTTGCTAGTGTGTAAAATGAGCGCAGTCGTGCAGCAATTTGAACATTCTTTGTCATTGAGTTTCTTTGGGATTGGAATGAAAACTGATCTTTCTCAGTCCTGTGGCCACTGCTGAGTTTTCCAAATTTTCTGGCATATTGAGTGTAACATTTTAACAGCGTCATTTCTTAGGATTTGAAATAGCTCAGCTAGAATTCCATCATCTCCACTATCTCTTTTGTAATGATACTTCCTAAGGCCCACTTGACTTCACACTCCAGGATGTCTGGCTCTAGGTGAATGATCACACCATCATGGTTATCTGGGTCATGAAGATCTTTTTTGTACAGTTCTTCTGTGTATTGTTGCCACCTCTTAATATCTTCTGCTTCTGTTAGACCCATACAGTATCTGTTCTTTATTGTGCCCATCTTTGCATGAAATGTTCCCTTGGTATCTCTAGTCTTTCCCATTCCATTATTTTCCTCTATTTCTTTGCATTTTTTTCACTTTAGGCAGGCTTTCTTATCTCTCTTTGCTATTCTTCGGAACTCTCTGTTCAGATGGCTATATCCTTCTTTCTTGTTTCAGCTATTTTTAAGTCCTCCTCAGACAACCATTTTGCTTTTTTTCGCATTTCTTTTTCGCATTTCTTTTTCTTGGGGATGGTTTTGATCATCATCTCCTGTACAATGCGATGAACCTCTGTCCATAGTTCTTTGGGCATTCTGTCTAATCAGATCTAATTCCTTGAATCTATTAGAAATTATACACATCTTTGAAATTACAATTACAATTTACATGCTCTAAATAACTTCTCTTTTTTGGTATCATTCAACTTTTTACAACTTGTGTTGCAGGAAGGATGACTCCTTCTAGGGCCTGAAGGTGGACTCCTGTCTAACTCTGGGAGATGAATTGTCCAAGGAAACATACGTGCTGACAAAGCAAAAGGCTTTATTGGGAAGAAGCATCCGGGCAGAGAGCAGCGAGGTGAGGAAACCCAGAGAACTGCCCTGCCCCATGGTTTGCAGTCTCTCTTGGGTTTTATTCTTTGGTAAAAGGGCTAGTTTCCAGGGTGTCTCTGATCAGTCACTTTGCTTGGCTCCTACTCTGACTCGACGTCTTTCCTGGTGGTGCACACATCTCAACCAAGAGAGATTCCAGCAAGAAGGATTCTGGGATGTTGGTAGAACATGCCAACCCCCCTCCTTTTTCAGGTCACAGAGTTGGACATGACTGAAGTGACTTAGCAGCAGCTGCAGACAGCATATTAAAAAGCAGAGACAGTACTTTGCCAAGAGAGGTCCACCTAGGCAAAGCTCTGAATTTTCCAGTAGTCTTCTATGGATGTGAGAGTCGGACTGTAAAGAAAGCTGAGTGCCAAAGAACTGATGCTTTTGAAGTCTGGTGTTAGAGAAGACTCAAGATTTCCTTGGAGTACAAGGAGATCCAGCCAGTGCATCCTAAAGGAAATCAGTTCTGAATATTCATTTGAAGAACTGATGCTGAAACTGAAACTTCAATACTTTGGCCACCTGATGCCAAGAACTGACTCATTGGAAAGGACCCTGAGGCTAGAAAAGATTGAAGGCAGGAGAAGGGGATGACAGAGGATGAGATGGTTGTATGGCATCACCGACGTGATGCACATGAGTTTGAGTAGGCTCCAGGAGTTGTTGATAGACAAAGAAGACTGGCATGCTGCAGTTGGGATCACAAAGAGTCAAACACAACTGAGTGACTGAATTGACTGGATTGATAGATATAGTTTATAAACAATTAACCATCTCAGGTAAGTGAAATGGGTCTTACAACGTGATGCACATGAGTTTGAGTAGGCTCCAGGAGTTGTTGATAGACAAAGAAGACTGGCATGCTGCAGTTGGGATCACAAAGAGTCAAACACAACTGAGTGACTGAATTGACTGGATTGATAGATATAGTTTATAAACAATTAACCATCTCAGGTAAGTGAAATGGGTCTTACAGATCTTACAACCAGGATAATTTATAAACTCATTATTTTGAGATTACTAACATTCATGATGGGCAGTTCAATCAAAATGCTGACCTCTGTAGGACAAATACATTTTATATTAACTATATTTTCTTCTGGATATTTGGATAGCTTGAAGTTTAAGTTCTTATGTATTATTTGATTTAAAGATCATTGTGTTGCTACAAACTAGTTCAATACCATTGTCTTGGTGGAACAAGAGTTTCCACCATATTCCAAACCAAAAAAACACCTACAATGAACTGCTGGTTCTCCTCTTCACCTTAGATTAGGACACAGACTCAGTGGAAGTATGTGATCTATCCAAGGTCACACAGCTTCCCGGTGGCACAACTGGGAATATAATCCATGTTCTTTGTTCCTAGTCCTATTTTTTCCACTATGGCACATTCTCACAATACTGTCTGCAACCTAGAAGGAATCTCCAACTTCATGCTAAGTGTAGACTTTAATGACAATGATTATAATTAAACTTTTATGAAGAAGATAAACGTGACTTTGGTATAGAGTCCGAATGGGGTCACTCCATGTTCTGTGACTTGTATTTCTAAGTTCTACATTCATTTATCTTTGTACAGTGTTATGGGGTAAACTGTATAACTATAAATAAACTCGATAGGACTTGACCCTGAACTAGTTGCATGATGAAATGTTCTGATATTGAAAATCCTGTTTAAAAAAAGTACCAAAACTTCACTGCAGATTTGCAGTAACCAGAGACATACATGTATACTTTACTGCAGCTGTCCTTTGATTTAGGTCCCACCATGCTTTAACTTTGTTACTAAAAGCACACCTCATTTATAATCATGTTTCAAGATGCTATTGTGAAAGATTCGTCTTTGAATGAAGAAGTAAAATAATGACAGTTTTGCCTTATTTTTAGGTTGTTTTTAGAATTCTATAAAAAACACACATTTACTGTAGAAAATGAAAAATTTGAGAAGAAAACTAAAAACCATGACCTCATCACATTGAGAGAGCTTCATCAGTTCAGTTCAGTTCAGTCACTCAGACATGTCCGACTCTTTGCGACCCCATGAACAGCAGCATGCCAGGCCTCCCTGTCCATCACCAACTCCCGGAGTGCACTCAGACATGTATCCATCGAGTCAGTGATGCCATCCAGCCATCTCATCCTCTGTTGTCCCCTTCTCAACAGGGGTGGTCTGGTATTCCTATCTCTCTCAGAATTTTCCACAGTTTATTGGGATCCACACAGTCAAAGGCTATGGCATAGTCAATAAAGCAGAAATAGATATTTTTCTGGAACTCTCTTGCTTTTTCCATGATCCAGCAGATGTTGGCAATTTGATCTCTGGTACCTCTGCCTTTTCTAAAACCAGCTTGAACATCAGGGAGTTCACGGTTCATGTACTGCTGAAGCCTGGCTTGGAGAATTTTGAGCATTACTTTACTAGCATGTGAGATGAGTGCAATTGTGTGGTAGTTTGAGCATTCTTTGGCATTGCCTTTCTTTGGGATTGGAATGAAAACTGACCTTTTCCAGTCCTGTGGCCACTGCTGAGTTTTCCAAATTTGCTGGCATATTGAGTGCAGCACTTTCACAGCGTCATCTTTCAGGATTTGAAACAGCTCCACTGGAATTCCATCACCTCCACTAGCTTTGTTCATAGTGATGCTTTCTAAGGCCCACTTGACTTCACATTCCAAGATGTCTGGTTCCTGATGAGTGATCACATCATCGTGATTATCCAGGTCATGAAGCTCTTTTTTGTGCAGTTCTTCTATGTATTCTTGCCATCTCTTTTTAATATCTTCTGCTTTTGTTAGGTCCAGACCATTTCTGTCCTTTATTGAATTCTTTGGCATTGCCTTTCTTTGGGATTGGAATGAAAACTGACCTTTTCCAGTTCTGCAGCCTTTTGGCCACTTCCAAATTCTGTTTTCTTGTGGCAGCACCTTGTTCCTCATTGGGATCTCTGATTGCAAGACAATGCTTACAAGTGATTATCATTGTGCCTGGCTATGCAGGCGGTTTTGGTCAGTGGTTACTAACACTTGCACTATTTAAATTAACTAGTTAATGAACCATCAGAACTCAGCCAGAGTAAGCCCCTTTATGGTGGGCTCCTTTATCCTTTAAACACCGTCCCTGAAATCCTTGGATACTCAACTTGCCTCAGGCCCATTCTAAGTAGTATGTGTATGCTTATGTGTGTTTGTATGCACATATTTTTGCATATGCGTGTGTGGACGTGTGTGAGTGTGTGTGGACGTGTGTGAGTGTGTGTGGAGATAGAATCAGCAGCCTTCTGAAGAAGAGCCCTGCTACCCTTCAGTGGAGAAATGCAGTAGGTCCAGATTTAAGATCCAGGGGCATTTATGAGAATGGCGAAGGATACATGAGAATGGTGACGTATACGTGAGGTGAGGATGGCGACGCGTACGTGAGGATGGTGAAGTGTGAAATGGCCACTTTTAATAACAGAGCTCCAAAATGCTTTTGATGATTTTATATACTAATTTTGATTTTTTTAAATAAGTAACACTCATGATATAAAGATTCCATCCTAGACACCTGATTCACCTCTCAAGGCAACTACAGGTCTGAACTCTTGGTCTTCTACACGGAAGGTTATGAGACCACGTGGATGGTTCCTGTTTCATGAATTATGGTACTCCACCTCCATGTTTTCCTTTTCTTTCAGGATGAGGCTTTTTGCCCATTTGGATCTCAATTCCCTGTCCCCTTCCTCGAGAAGTTCTCAATCTGGGAGAGCAGGGCAGAGAGGGCAGCACTGTAGAGGCTGGTCTGAGGGCACGAGAGCCCTGTGTGAGTGTGCGGGGGGTGGGTGTGGAGGGAGTGGGGCATCAGCGGCTAGCAGCAAGCAGCATGGCCAGGTGAACCTGGGTGACAACCACAAAGCTCACGTCTTGCTCTTGCTCTGTGTGCGTGGTGGAGTGCTGGGACCCTCCGGGTCACCTCTCAGCGACTCAAGCTGATTGAACAAGCACCAGCTCTAGCTGCAGATCCTGCAGAGTCCCACAGGGACAACCCAGTGCTCTCACCCCACGTGATGGGCAAGGCTTCCATGCACCCCGCACCCTGTTGGTCAGAACTAGTCCATGGGCTCTCCTGAAGGCTGGGGCTAGAATGTGCAGCCAGACCCCAGGCACAGAAGAGCAGGGGGCACAGTGACGGCCCAGAGGATGGCACAGCCCATGGGGGGCAAAGGAGAAATTTTAAAATTTTATTGTGTGCCTATCATTACTTCTATTTCATTTTTAAAGCATGTGTTCCCAATGGGATTCCTATTGCCTTTTTACACCCATACATCAGCTTTCATCTACTGTGATAGGTGTTACACCCTAACTCAATTCTCAAGCAAAGGTGTTAGTAAAAGTCTTCTGAATACTTCAGAAAGAAAGAGATTTATTAAAAAAAATTCAAAACATTTACTTGGCTGTGCCGAGTCTTAGTTGCAACGTTGGGGATCTTTAGTTATAACATGCAGGATCTTCAGCTGTGGGGTGGAACTCTCAGTCGTGGCATGTGGGATCTCATTCCCTGATCAGGGATTGAACTCCGGTGCTCTGCATTGGAAGCACACAGTCTTAGCCACTGGACCACCAGGGAAGTCCCAGGAAATTTATGTTTAAAGTTGGGCTGTTTCACAGAGATAGAGCCGTGTTTCCCTGGAGCAATTCTCAGAGAGAACTTGTGTGTGTGCTGGGTGAGGGTCCTGGGTACTCACCCGATCAAGTGGGATGGTGGTCATGACAGGGGCCAGGAGGCAGTCCTGGCTGGGTCAGGGGTGAGGCTGGACTGTCACGTATTTGTCTCTCTTGGTCCCCAAGAGTGGGGCAAGACGTGTCATGGCCATCTCACAGAGCCACAGGACTAGGGCAGCTTGCCTAGGGTGGAGGGTTTACACTTACAGATGTCACACCCTTAGTTTTGGCCTTTAGGAAGGAGGTTGAAGCCCCAGACCTCCCTCTGTACCTGCGGTCACTCCAGGGACAAGATCTACAGGCCCAGTCGTGCCCAGCGCTCATAATGCAGAAGTAAGCTTCGGCATGGCCGGCCACAGAATGTTCCAGTCCGCCATTGCTCAGGTCTCTGCCCAAACTTGAACAGATGCTCGTTAGGGTCAGCTCCAGAGCATCACCTGCTAGGTCTCAGGGCTTTGCTTTGGCCAGTAGCAAATACACCTGAATTGCATTTGGCTCCGGGTTAACAGAGAACAGGACGATGCTTACACAACAAAGCACGTTCCTGTCTGTGACATGACAGCCCAAAGGGAGGTAGCTGGGGCTGCTGTGGCGGGTGGCTCCCCCTTCACTGCCCAGGGCCTCGCTGGCCCTCTCCCCTGGTGCACGGTCCCTGCCCTGGTGCTCCAGTGAGGACCAGGGAGGCGGGGGAGGGCTCCTGCCAAGTCGGCCCGAACGGATTCTTCTCAAGCCCTACTCAGGCGTCTCCACAGTGTCCCTGGGCAAGCCCATAACCAGCATTTAATCGTCATCTCCACAACTCTTGCCTTACTGCTGGGTCAGGCTGAGTCTTGTTTATGTCCTCTATCCTTTTTCCTCTAGTTTTCTCTTTTTCAGCAACAGCTACAAACTTTTTGCTTAAAGGATAAATCAACTACTTGTCTCTCCTTTTTGTTACAAATACTTTCCCTCAATTGACTGCTTATCTTTTTAGTTTGTAGAAATTTTTCCATTTAAGTTTTTAAGTTTAACGTATTCAGGTTAATGAACCACTTCCGTACGATTTCTAACTTTGGTGGAGAAGAACCCCAGCTGGCTCTCGAGAACACAGGCCGAGCTCACTGTAGCTTGTCACCATTCTGGGGCTGGGCGAGGGCGGAGGGGAAGGCTGGGATGCAACCCGGGGCTCCTGAGGGCCACAGAGCAGTCCGGCCGCAAGTGAGGTGGAGCACAGGTTTGGGAGAGGAGGCACAGGGCTTGGTTTGCATTTGAGAAGTTAACTAGGCAGCCAGGTGGTGTGGAGACGGCAGGATGGGGGAGCGGTAACCTCTGAGTTCCTGCTAGGGGTGAACGGCAGGGACGCGGGCTGGAGGCTCAGACTCCAGTCCTCCTGAGGCCACGGAAAGCAAGCGGGGAGACGGATAGAGCCCATCTCTGCCCACAGAAACTGTTGGAGGCAAATGAGCCCGGAGGGCACGCCCCTCCTGCCAGGACAGCGAGTGGGCCAGGTGGGACACGCTCAGACTGTTACTGTGTGTGCTCCGCAGACAGAAGCCGTGACTTCATTCTTGAGAGTCTATTTATTTTCAATAAAAGGAATCACATTTGCCTACATACCCCAGCAAAACCTAAAGTTTGATTTTTATAATTTAATTTTAGAAAAAAGTCAACAGTTTGCACTGGAGGATGATCTCAGTTTCCCACTCCTGTGCTGGGTTAAGCAGCCTCCAACAGTTACTCTTGATGATGACGTGAATGTGAATGCATGCATATGTATACACAGGCGTGTGCATCCTTTATCAAAGTCCTTGCTGTCATACCCATACATCCTCCTTTGACAATTTCACTTTTTTTTAATTCTGCTGTACTGTTTAGCAAATAGATAATTTGATATAATGTGATTTCACAATAAGAGGTCTAACCATTGAGTTATGACTTAAAGTAACAGAAAAGCTTATTATGTGCAAATAAACAGGGCTTATGCTGCAGCTGTGTCTGAGTTTATTTCACAAAGCTGTAAACACAGGCCCTTTCTCAAGTCCTGCTGATGGATGGAGTCTCTCCTGCCTTCTGTCGGCAGAAGAATGCAGCAGCTAAGGCGCGCTCTGCCCTGTGCGGCTCTTGGCTTCCCAGCCTGTCACTTAAAGGAGCCTATTCATCCCCACACCGGGCAGTGCTCCTCCTGGGGTCCTTCTGAGGCTTTTCACACACAGGCTTTCCCAAGCGGGAGACATCTGATCTCTGCCTGCCCAAGCAGGGCCCCAGGCCCCGGGGACCCGGGAGCTTGAGAAACGTGCTGAGAACCGGGGAGCTGCCAGGGGAAGGGGCAGGGGTCACAGCCCTCCTCCCTCCCTGCCCTGAGCTGCTCCCCAGTTGAGGGCCCTAGTGTAATTCCACCCCAGGCCTGGGGGTGAAAGTGGGGAGGCCCACGGGGCCAGCCAGGCCCAGCCCTGAGAGTGGACAGAGGGGGCAGGGGCCCAGTCAGTTCTGCCCACTGCCTTCCCTTGGGCTGTAAAACCAGCATTGGAGGGGCACGTACCCCGGGGACTGTGTCCTGGAACAGAACCCTTAAACCCCCAGTGTGGTGGGGTCTTCTCAGCACTTCTTAGCACAAGTGGTTTGGAGGACAACCCAGCCTGCCTGCTGGGTCCTCAGAGGGCTGCGGGCTGCAGGCAGAGGGCTCAGGCTGCGGGCCCACGCTGGACGCGTTCAGGGAATGCTCGCCCCGCAGGAATCACCTCCTCTTCCGCACGTAGGCCTCCAGCCGGCCCAGCTCCTCATAGGACTGGTAGAAAATGTCAAACTCCTGTGTGCCCCAGCCTCTCCAGACAGCCAGGCACCACTCCAGATTTTCGTTCTCAAAGCCGCACACAACCGTGTCCTTTGCCACCACGGCAGCATCTGTGAGAACCCTGCAGAGAGAAGGGGTCTGAGAAAACCCGCAGGAGCTCCTGCTCGGCCAGGGTGGCGACCCTCACCCTGCAGCTCCTCAGAGGACAGAGCCTGGCTAAGGGGGCGTATGTGTACCCCAGTCTGGCACCAGTGACGTGCCTCTCTGGTGCTCTAGCACGTGGGCAGCCTTTCTAAAGCCTAAAAAGGGGCATCATTTCAGCTTCACCTCAGAGCAGGTATCCTCCCTAACATACCTCAGACCCCAACATGTTCAGAAGAAATGGTCAGCCTTCCGTGTCTACGAGTGTGGCATCCTTGGACATGGAGGGCTGACTGTGTGTCCTTGTGTGTGCTTAGCTGCTCATTCATGTTGGACTCTTTGTGACCACATGGACTGTAGCCCACCAGGCCCCTCTGTCCTTGGGATTCTCCAGGCAAGAAGACTGGAGTGGCTTGCCATTTCCTCCTCCAGGGGATCTTCCTGACCCAGGGATTGAACCTGTGCCTTCTGCATTAGCAGGCAGATTCTTTCCCACTAAGCCACCTGGGAATCCCAGGGCTGACTATATCATTTCATATATAAGGACTTGAGCATCCTTGGACTTTTGTATCTGTAGGAGTCCTGCAATCAGTACTCCGCAGATGCTGAGAGAGGCTGGAAGGATCAATTCTATCTAACAATTCTTACTTATCAATGGTCTGTCATAGGTCTTAAGCTTTAACTCAATTTCCTTGCCACTCAGTAGGGGTATGATTCTTCTCTCATTATGTTTCCACGTGCCTAGAAAATACAGGGGAATATACTAGACAGAGAACCTGTGCCAAGTCCAAACTACGTCATTTTTAAAAGCAAATTTGGCATGACTCGGGCACACCCTACACATTTCCTTCCGGGCCTCTATATGCCATGTGCCCTCCTCTGAGCAGACACTGCCAGCCTCTCCTCCCTCTGCCCGTGCGGCCTGATGGCACCAAGGCCAGCATGTAAACTGGGATGTGTACAGGAATCTGCTCTCGTGAGCCTTGTATGTCTCAGGCACTTGGTAGCTATTTGCCAAGGGACTAAATGTCTCAGCACGACTGAGTGACTGGGCAGCAGTAAATGTCTCAGACGCATCTGAGATGTGGGCTCAAGCTACGGCCCAAGATGCGCCAAGCCTGCCAGATGCATCTGGTGGGCTCAAGCTACGGCCTTCTTTTTGCTGGCTGCCTGGGCTGCTTTCTCCCTGCAGTGAGGGTGCCTGCTCTTGGTAAATCTGTCTTTGGGGAAAAACAATGGCAGGGGAAAAGTCAAGGGCACTGATGGTGGGCACTCTGAGGTCAACAGGCTTGGGTTGTATTGGACACACCCGCTCCCCTGGAAGCCTGACCTGGGACCTGGGGACCACTGCCCCCACACTCAGCCAGTGCTCAGGAGCAACCCCAGCTCAGGTCTCCAGAACCACGGGCGGGGGGGCAAGGGCCACTGGCCCAGGGGCCATGGACATCTCCATCATCGTTCTGCTCCAGGGAAAACAGGCCGAATGCGATTTCTCCATAAGGGAGAGAAGTGCATGAGACTCAGCCTAGTGAGGGGTGTGGAGCCCCAGGAACACTGGCCGGACCAGCCTTGCATCAGTACAGCCGGGCAGGCAGGGTCCGACAGGCATCCTATCGTGGCGTCTAGCCTGCCTCCTGACGGTGGCCAAGTACAGCTGAGCTCAGGAATGGGCATGGTGAGCATGGACATGGTGAAGACTGGTGTGGCCTGGCAGCATGGCTCCACCTGGTGCCCAGTGCCAGGAGAGGCTCCTCAGGAGGGCTCCCCTGCTTGGCAGGAAGAGTGGGGGACCACTTGGATCCCCATTGTGACTGCAGCTGGCTGGGGCTCTGCAGGCTACCTCAGGCGGGGCAGGTGGTCCACAGGTGCATGGGGCCCCCCAGAAAAGGTAGCCATGACTGTGACCGGTGCCCAGCTCAGCTGGCATTGCTGACCCCCAGGGAGCTGCCTCCCGCAGAGGCTGTGTTGCCCCCCCCTCTGCCTCTGCTGACAGGGGTGGATGCTGTCAGTTTTGGGTAGAGGACAGAAGGGCCATGGCCATCACGCAGGGAGGTGGCAGTGGGGCCTCGATTCCCTAAGCTACAGCTTGGCCCCCACATAGCTGCCCTCCGTCTTACCCGTGCGGAGTCAGCTCTCGGGCTTTCAAGACAGCAATCACGCGGCCCCGCTGAGTTCCTGCCTCCTTCTCCAGGCCAATGACGATGATATCTCCACCTCGCCTAAGAAACCAAAACCCCGCAGGGGAACCGTTTGTCCAGGGCTGTGCTCTCCAAGGGGAAACGGAGCGGGTGTGCAGAAAGGCAGGGAAACAGACTCAGCTTCAGCAAATGGATCGGGTTGCCGAGAGGGCCCCAGAGCTGGGTGAGAAGCCCTTTCCCGGTCGGAAACCCGACCACGGCTCTCCTCTCTGGTGCCCTGAGCTCTGGTGGGCCAACAGGCTTCTGTGCAGCCCTTCTTAGGTTTGCTAAAGGGAGCCCTCCAGTTCCAGGAGAGAAAGGCGGCCCCTGATGCATCTGATTGTACTTGAAGGTTCCCTGCACTCTGGCCCCAAAGCATGAGCAGAGAAGGCCCAGGGTGACACCCCTGCAGGATACCTACCTGGGGACCCAGATGACGTCTTTCACGGCGAGGATCTTCACAGCCTGCAGGTGCTGGCTGAACGCCTCGCCGTCCACAGGGCTCAGGTCATGCGCCGACCTGTTGGAGCCCACGGCGGGCTCGGGCAGCTGGATGGTGTCCTCACAGTCAGCAGAGAAGGGCAAGCTGGCAGAGCTGTCTGGGGAGCAGGGTAGGCTGGACAGGGCCATGGGTGCCGGGTGCGGCGAGGCCGCAGAGCAGGAGGCAGGGAGCAGTAGTCGGTCAGTGAGTCCTGGTGGGTGAGGATCTGCGTGCCCAGCTCCTCGCTGAACATGAAGCTCACGTCGGCGATGGAGCCCCTCGCGGGCTCTCTTGGACTGGCCGCGGGGCTGTCCAGGGGTGGCGGGCCCATCGGGCCCACGGGAAACACATCCCCTAGGGGGCTGGGGTCCCCGCAGAAGTAGCGGGCGCAGAGCTGGTAGGTTGCCGAGTGGTACAGCACCAGGCAGTTGGCCCTGTCATCCAGGCACCACACCACCTCCTCGCCACGGCACTCCGAGCTGCACACCACCGATGTGACCACCGAGGGCGCCACGTAGGGCTCCAGCCGCCGGCGGATCTCCAGGGCCGCGCAGTCAATGACCAGCAGGCCGGGCCCGTTGCTGTACCAGACCTCGGA
Organism: Madoqua kirkii; assembly: GCA_006408675.1. Lineage (NCBI taxonomy): Eukaryota > Metazoa > Chordata > Mammalia > Artiodactyla > Bovidae > Madoqua > Madoqua kirkii. The sequence goes on from SJYC01082642.1 coordinate 29,025, forward strand.
CCCGCTGTTGACCACCTCCATGGCTGTCACTGGGTAGGGGTTCTGCCGGGCGTCCTCGTCGGGGATGCTGAACTTGGCCCTGTTGGCCGTGTGTGAGCACAGGTAGGAGCAGCCGTAGTCCGGGGCACCCCACGCCGCCGGGAACACTGCCACCAGGCCGTCCGCCAGGCCCGCCAGCACTAGGTGGGAGTTCTGAGGGAGGAAGACAAGGTGCTCGATGCCCTTGCAGCTCGGGCAGCCCAGGAGAGAGACAGCGTGTGCCCAACCCACCCCTGCAGGCACCCCGTGAACACGCGCTTTCTGCCAGCACCTCCCGGCTTCTAATGAAGGCCAGAGCTGCCAGCAGGATCTTCTGGGTGTGCTCCCAAAGGAGGCGCGGCTCAGGCCCAGAAGAGCTGCCTCTGCCCTCCTTCCTGGGAGCAGAAGTCCCTGGGAGCGAGGGCTGCGTGCTGCTAGGATCACGTGACCCACCCTCGGTGAGCCTGGACCTCTTGCCAGGCCAGGAGGAGGAAGCAGCCTTCCCCTCGGTCCCCAGGCCTCCTCCGAGGTGGCAGTGATGCTCTCCTTCCCCTGAACTCGGCTGCGTAAACTCACGCTGGCTGTGGGTGCCCATGGGGCCAGGACTCCCGCTCAGTGCTCCACAAGAGCAGGCCTGGGTCTGTGCCTGTCCCCAGGGAAGGGCTGACTCCCAGCCACCTTGGGGACTCCCCCTAGTTTTCTGCTCAGGTACCAACGGGTGCCTGCTGAGCTAAGTCTTGAAGAAATCTCTTCCAGCTGAGTCCTCTAACGGAGGCACCTCTTGGCCACCACGCCGCATGCCCTACTTCTTGCATCTACTCTGAAACGCCTGTGGTCCAGCCGACACTGAGAGGGTCCTCAGGGTGCCCCTGCCGTGCCATGAAGCACGTGTTCCTCTATGACCACTAGAGGTCACCAGGCAGAGGCAGTGCTGAACGCTGGGCCCAGCCCCAGGCACCTTGGAGTGTCTGTGCAAAGCTGGGAGCAGAGAGCAGCTGAGCAGGCTCAACGCCCAGGTGGGCTGGGAGAGGGGCGGGAAGGGTTCAGGAGCACAAACCTAGAGCTGGGAAAGGGCAGCAGCCTCGGCCTTGGGCCAGCATGGGCAAGCAGCAGAAAGCCTCCTTGTTGGGAGCTGGGAAGGCAGGCTGTCCAAGGCGATGAGTGAACCAGCCCCGAGATCAACAGCCCTCAGAATGCTTATCAAAATCCATCTTCAGGATGCCAGGACAGAAAAGAGCCAAAGCAAACAGGAGCAAGGTCTCTCTCTGAGTCCCAGCTCCAGGCCCCAGCCAGGCGCGAGTCCCACGTCCCAGCTGGGTGTGGACATGCACGTCCAAGAATTCAGGGTCTGGCCTCTGTGGCCAAGGGGCAGCACGTCCTCTGCGGGTGCAGACATGCCGACAGGGAGGCTCCGCACAGAGCCGGCTTTGTTCCTGCCGGCCTCGCGGGCAGCGGGGCCCCGGCTTGGGGCTCTGGCCAGCCGTGGCCTTAAGCAACACTTTGTGTCGCGCTCTGTGGCTCAGTGCAACTGGGTCCTGAGCTGCCCAGCCACGCCTGTGGGGCCGCAGTCATAACTGACTCTAAGATTGATTTCAGGGTTTTTTTTTTTTTTCTTAAGAAATGAAACCGTAGAGGGGTAGAGAGGAGAGTATATGTAGTTCACGACTGTCAGGAAGTAGCGATAATGCTCTCATTTACCCAGTGTGCTGGCCCAGGGCTTTAGGCACGCTGTGCCCAGAGATTCTCCTTATCATCTCTTTTATGTCCACTTTGCAGATGGGAAAACTGGAATCAGACGATGATAGTTAACTCCTTTTAACAAAGCCACATCAATAATGGCCCTTCAAGTGGGGAGCTGCACAAACAAGTGCCTCAGGGCCCATAAAGGAGTTCCAGAGGCTGGAGAAGCCTTGGGGACGTCACTGAGGAGCTGGGGAAAGGGGGGCTCAGCTTCTCAGAGTGGGGGGTCATGGCCCTGATCTTCAGAAATGAATAAGAAGAGGTTTGAGCGCCACATCGCTTCTGGAGGGAAGGGCCTGCTGGGCACGTGGTGCTGGGTGGGGAGTGGTGCGGCAGGGCCGGCCTGTGGGCTGGGTCTGATCTCAGCTGTAGCAGCGCTCGGAGTCCTGGCTGGGGTGGGTACCACTCACCATTCACTTGAGAAAGGCAGGAGCTAGAGGCTGAGGTGGTGAGTCTTTGGGGCCAGACTGGACACACAGGGACTGCGGTCTAGGCTGGATGGTGTGTATCCAAAGGCAGGCAGAGCTGGAGGGGGCGGGGATATGGCTGCCCAACAGGGGTGGGAGCCTGCCAAGGCCTGGGTACTGAGTGGCCATGAGGGTGAGGGCCAGGTTCTCAGAGGGCACACATGCAACTGCTCCTGGATGCCAGCTGTACCAGAGAAGCATCTCACTCCAGCTGGAGCTGTGGCACTTCCCTGCTCTTGGCCCTTAGTTTTACTGGTCACTAGCTTCCCTGGTGGCTCAGATGGTAAAGAATCTGCTTGCAATGCAGGAGGCCCAGGTTCAGTCCCGGGGTCAGGACGATCCCCTGGAGGAGGAAATGGCAACCCACTCCAGTATTCTTGCCTGGAGAATCCCAAGGACAGAGAAACCTGGTGGGCTATAGTCCATGGGGTCACAAAGAGCTGGACACGACTAAGCGGCCAACACTTAGCTTCTCAGAAACACAGAGGCACTGAGGATGGCCCAAGCCTCCTGTCTCTACAGCTGACTGTGACCTAGGCCTGGTGGTCCAGAAGAGCATGGCTCTGCTCCCTTCCCTATCAGCCCAACAGAACAGGCAACAGAGAACTAGAAACCTGTGGATCCACCTCCTCATCTTACCTTTTTTATAATAGGTACCGCCAAGAAGCAGGTGACGATGGCCGGGGTATCCAAAGCCCGCTGGGGTGATTTCAGTGGACACATGCCCTTGAGGCTGTAGATGTAGATCTTACACTTAGCTTCTCAGAAACACAGAGGCACTGAGGATGGCCCAAGCCTCCTGTCTCTACAGCTGACTGTGACCTAGGCCTGGTGGTCCAGAAGAGCATGGCTCTGCTCCCTTCCCTATCAGCCCAACAGAACAGGCAACAGAGAACTAGAAACCTGTGGATCCACCTCCTCATCTTACCTTTTTTATAATAGGTACCGCCAAGAAGCAGGTGACGATGGCCGGGGTATCCAAAGCCCGCTGGGGTGATTTCAGTGGACACATGCCCTTGAGGCTGTAGATGTAGATCTTCTGGTCCTGCAGAGGAGACAGCTAGCATGAGAGCTGGCTGCATTGGGCCTGCAGCTCCCGGGGTGCACGCGGCCTCAGGAGGCCCTTCACCCCAGGGAAGTAACAGTTATTCAGGTCTTCTGATTGGCTGGTTTCATACTTCTGCTCTTTCTAGAAACTCTGAAAACTACAGAACAGTCTAAAGAAAAACAAAATCGTCCACACCACAATCCAATGTTCAGGGAAAGCCACCTTTGAAATTTGGGGCCCAGACTTCCGGTTTTCTCTGTCTACTGGTGTGTGTCTGCATTCCCAACAACAGTGGGACCACACTGCTATGCTGTTTCTGCACTTTTCTCCCAGGACGATGAGTGACGCAGAGGCCCTCTCCTTCCTGGTCTGTTAGGGAATGAGGCATGTCCATCCCTTGAGTGCAACAGAATTTGGCTAATATGCTATCAGATGTTTATTTGTTCATTTTCACTACTATGAGTTACACTGGAATAAGGATTCTAATCCTCCTGTTTGTCTGAGTGTTTCTGTGTTTGCATGTCTTGGTTTTTTCCTTAGAGAAATTTCTTAAAATTGAAATTACTAAGACTTACAAAGGCATGAATATTGTTGAGATTTCTGATGCATATTTGAACTATACTTGCCATCTGGAAAGGTGGCACCAATTCATATTCTCCCGCCCAGTAGCTTCAAATCGTTTGTTTTTGTGGCATTCCTCTCTGGAGTTCTCAAAAGACAGTTCCTTGTGCCTTCTGCTAACCTCTTTACATGAAAGCAAGAGGCCTCAGAGCAGAGTGGATTTGCCGTTAGGCAGGCGGTGTTATAAGAAGCCCAGTCACTTCACCAGCCTATCGGGGTGAATCCCTCTTGCTGGGATTCTGCACTGGACACATCAAAGCTCCGTCCCAGCCACCAGTCAGGAGCCGGGTGGGTGAGCCGGCCCTGTGATAAGTGTGGGCTGGGGTTCTATCTGAAGTTCAAAATGTGCCTGGGTGTCCGGCCAGTTTTGTTGCTAAACCTGACCCCCCAGGGGCGGGAGTTATCCACGTCGATTAGAGCCCTACAGGGGCGCGGTTACCTCGGTGGCCGTCCACAGCGAGTTCTGGATCTTGAGTTGGCAGCTCAGCTTCATTCCCGCACAGCTCATGTGCTGCACTTCTAGGATGCCCTTCTCCGTGTTCACCACCGTGTAGTTCCTACAAGTGGCAAGATGGTGCAGTCAGCGTGGGCCCCCCTCCCAAGGGCAGGCCTGGAGCAGCCTTGGAGGAGGGCATCAGCTGTGGGCCTTGCTTACCCCTTCCAGCCCAGGGTCTAATTCTGCACATTCTGAGGGGCTCAAGGCTGCGGCAGAGCCTGGTTTACCTGCCTGGTGATGCTTGAACATTTAGGCTGAGAAAGGCATTCCAAAGAGGAAGAATGATCCTCTCTCTCTGATCTTTGACGGCTCAAAAGGTCGCATGAAGGGACACCAGGAGGCTGTACGTGCATCACAGTCACTCCCTGCCCCCTCCCTGGGCATGTCCTCTCCCCACCCCATAACACTCACTGTGCTCACTGCTGCAGGGGAGACTGCAGCTGGGGCAGGGGTGGGTTCTTCACCCAGACCCTGCAGATCCATCCTGCAGTCCGAGGGAGTAAGTCAAGTGAGTGGCTAGCAGTTCTCAATGTAAAACTTTTCTGCCATCAAATTTTGGAAACCCTTGCCACGGTTGACTGAAAATGTGTATTTGTACACGATAGAGCTGAATGAAAAATCAGCAAACGAACACTTTCTTCGAAGTTATATTCCACCCCCCCTTTTCTCCAGTCTTTTTTCTATGCACTGAAAACGTAAAACTAGGATATTATAAATAACTACATTTAACTTGGAAAAAAAATTAAAAGAGAAACTTACAGGATAACACTCCCCTATTCCCTCCAACAAGAATTTTATGTGTGTCCTGTTTTCTGCATGTACCCACTTCCTTCTTACCCCTTTGTTGTTGTTCAATTGCTAATTGACTCTTTGCCACTCCGTGGACTGCAGCACACCAGGCCTCGCTGTCCTTCACCACCTCCCAGCGTTTGCTCAAGCTCATGTCCATTGAGTTGGTGCCCCTCTCCTCCCTAATTCCGGATGGTCTCATTTTCCCTCCACGCTCACTTTCCAGGATCACTGCCCTTTGTGCTCTGCCTTCAGTGAGTGTGTCCCTTCTTCAGGCTGGTGGTGAGCTTTTAAAACCTCCCCACATCACAGGGGCCTTCCCCTTCCCACTGGAGATGAGCTTTTCCCACTTTGGGCAGTGCTGTCTCCAATATTGCGGGTGAGTCGGTAACACTGAGATGGTAAAGACAGCACCGTCATGGGGTGGCAGGGAGGTGGGGCAGAGCCGATGCCAAAAGCAGTGCCGAGCACAGCACCCCAGGAAAGGCTCTGCTGCTGCTGCTGCCAAGTCGCTTCAGTCGTGTCTGACTCTGTGTGACCCCATAGACGGCAGCCCAGCAGGCTCTGCCACTCCTAGGTGTGCAAATGCTGGGTCAAAAGGCATGAGTATCTCAAAGCCATTTAAAACATATCGACAAATTATTTTTCAGACAGATGTGCAAATTTACATACTCACTAGTAAGGTATGACCAACCTTCAGCAGTTTACATTATTATGTTTGAAAACAAAGCTTGCCAATAGGAGAAGAAAAAGGAATCTTGCAGATTGAATTTATATTTCTTTGATTATTAGAAAGTTCTAATGTTAACAAATATTCCTTGCCTATTTTATGACTGAGATTTTAGTATTTTTTCCCACTGATCTGTAAAAGTCTCTGAAATAACAGATAATAATGTCTAATTTTCTCTATTTGTTTAAAAGATTTTTGAGAGTCTGCTGAGAAAATAAATATTGATGGGAAAATGGGATTTATTTTTATATTTATATATCTGATGAGCATTTCAATTTGTTTTATGTGTACATTTATATTCTTTGACAGTAAGAGGGCTTTATTTTCATGATAGACAGTACGCCTGGATTTCCTGGTCCCCCAAAGCGTTTGTGGCATCAGGATGCTGTCTGTACCTATGAAGGGGTTTGAAAACTATGTATGTGCTAAGTCACTTTAGTCGTGTCTGACTCTTTGTGACCCCATGGACTGTAGCCTGCCAGGTTCCTCTGTCCGTGGGATTTCCCAGGCAAGAATACTGGAGCGAGTTGGCATTTCCTTCTCCATGGGATCCTCTATACCCAGGGATCGAACCTGTGTCTTTTACGTCTCTTGCCACGTGCTGTCATTCAAACCAGAGCGCCCAGCCCCTCCCTCTCAAGGCCTCCCTCCTTTCTTCGTTTGCAGCGTGCATATCACAGCCCACGCGCTCACCACCCAGCTTCAGGAACTCTCACTCTCTGGCCATGTCAGTATATCTCTGCCCCCATCCATTTTTTTCTCTCCCCAGATTCTTATGAAGCAAGTCCCCAAATCATCTTTTTATCTAACTTTTAGCTGTATTTATCTCTAAAATATTATTGGAAAAAAAATTTAGAAACCTAACCACAGGGCATGACCACACCTAAGAGATGCTAATTCCTTAATGTCACGAATGTCCAGTGTTCCAACTTCCCTAATTCTCTCATCAGTGCTTTCACAGTTTACGTGCATCGGTAGTGAAAGAAAACCTGCATTTCCGCTGATTTTATGTCTCCAAGTCTTTTGATAGGCTTCCCTTCCCTTTCTCGTTCTCTCTGAGCAGGTCACGTGCTGAAGACAGTCGGTGCCCTGTGGAATTCTTACAGCCCGGGGCATCATCCACCTTATTCCCCTGCTCCCCATCTTGAGTCTCGATTAGATTTCATCTGATTTCTTGGGCTAGAAGGCGTCATCATGAGGATATGCGCTTCTCTTGGGAGGCACACCATGTCGGGATCTCGCTCCCTCTGTGATCGTTAATGATCACTGCCACGTCCGTTACTTCAACGGGGATTACAAAATACTGCCATTCTAATTCCAGTACCTTTCCCCATTTACTAGCTTCATTTACCCTAGAAAGAAAAACTTCCTCCTAACATCTCTTTTGCTAGCTACCCTGGGGCACAGCTCACATTTCAGACAGACTAGTTTTCGAAATATTAAGTTTGCTCTCTAGGAGCCTGCAATGATGATAAATGAGGATTTTTTTAATTAAAAATCTTTTTAATTACTACTTTTTATTAAGTAGCATTAGAAACTTGTGAACTTAAACAATTTGCTGTGTCTCAGTTCATGCACATGTTTATTCTTGCTGAGGCTTGCTGCCCTATCTTTGGCCCATGGGAACCTCTTCAGGGTGCATCCTGAGTCCGTTTGATCTATCCTCACCATCTCTGACAGCATCCTTGTTGTCAGAGTGTCCAGTGTTTCAGGCCTCCTTCCTCCCCCAGATCTGGAGTCAGCCACTTATCCAGTAAGCTTTGGTTCCCTTGGCCCTTAGAGAGGACCATCTGCATCCTAGGGAGTCTCACTGCATTTGGTCAGTCACTGTTTCTAGGCTTTTTCAATGGGCAGAGCTAGAAAGTATGAGTTCATTATTCTTAAAGGTAAAATACTCACAAATCTAACCAATTTAGATTCAGAACTACAGAAGTTTTATTTAACCTATTTTTTATATTTTACATGATAAATATCACAATTTGCAAAGCACAGCATCAATATAATTACTCATTTACTCTACCCTATAGTTTATAAGCAATGCCTTAAAATAGCAACACACCACCACCACCATTATAATTACTGTGTGTACATACACACACACATATGCGTTTTTACATGGATATGGGTATTTAGGTATACACTGTTTACATATATACTTTTCTTTTTTCCTTAGGGCATGGTTTCTCAGAGCATGTCTTAGGTCAGAATGCTCCATCACAGCGGCATAAACCCTGATGAAAACCATACCAACAGTGACCTAAGTAAAATGGCAAAGTCCTTCTCATTTATTTCGTTGCATCTTAAGCTCTGCTTCATCTGAGCCTCACCAGATTTGTGCACGTGCATGTAGTTGCAGTAGGCCCTAGACCATGCCATGAAAAGCTTTCCTGCTTCTGAAGGTGTCACACTAGGTAGGTGCGAGAGGCCAGGACTGAAGCAACTCACACAGAATGAGCTTTTCTGCAAAGTCTCTGATGCTGTCTTTCCAAATCCCTGGCCTCGGTGTCCTCCTTGAATGAATATGAAATCCTCTCCCCCAGGCTCCGTCCTTCCTGCCCCATCACTAAGAAGAGATGCGCCTGGAAGGTGGGTGGGTGGCAGCATGGATCCCTACTTGGGCACCCTTTCTGCTTGACCAGGGGGCCCTTCCTTCCTCTCTGCTCAGCACCTCCACTAGCACCTTGCTCTCTTCCTGGCCCCCAGCATCATTTACTTTCTCTGCCATCGAGCTGCAAGTAACTCCCACCTTAAAACAGAACCCTCCCTTGACCCCTGCCCCTCATGTCCCAGGCAGACACATTTTCTCTGCTTCTCTTATTCACAAACCCACACGTCTTGTCTGCGTGCATGCGGCCTGCCTTCTCTCTTGAGCAGACGCCATCAGGATTTCCACTCACCATTCGCTAAACATCTCTCACCATGGTCTGCTCCCCACCCACCACTGTCCCCTGCTCTGACGGCAGCAGGTTATGGTAAGCCTCGCGTGTTACCTGGACTCCTCCTTGCCTTCCCAGAACACCACCATGTACTCCTGGCCCTGGGATGAGAAGAAGGATGTCTGCTTCCCGCAGGGCAGCTGGTACATGAAGGTCGCAAAGGTTGGGTCCTTCATCTGGCTTACCACCGCCAGGGCCAGAGGTCGCTGAGGGAGACAGGCCCACAGGGTCATGAGTGAGGGTCACTTACAACCAAATGAGTGCCCACCCTGTCCTCAAAACGAAGGGTCTTAAACCAGGAAGAAGTAGAATCTGCTTATTCAGGACCCAACCAAAACAAGAAGCCAAAACAACTTCAGATACCAGAAATAAACCCTCCCAGGCGTCTGGGTCACCGTCGTCCACGGCAACGCAAGACCAGGTGGTCAGGTGAGCGTAAGCTCTGATATTCCAACCCTTGTGTCCAGGGACACACAGTTGTAGAAAGAATTTTTCTCAGACTTCATTTACTCTCAATAACCAATTGATAAATGAGTTTTAATCCTGAAGCCATTGATCTCTTCCAAAAACAAAATGATAGCTTCAAAATGATAATATGACTCCTGGTTCTCAGGAGCAAACTTTCTCCTCATTCATTTAAAAGGAGATATGTACATTTGCACTGCTCTTGCCTGGGGGCTATACTGCTATAAAGGGGTTGGATGTTTTATGTGCATGATGATGTAACATAAAAGTTGAAGAGGAAAAGAAACTTCATTTTTCCTGAGAGTGACACTCACACAAAGAAAATGAACTGGGTGTGTCAGAGTAATACATATATCTTTGTAAAAGAGATGAGCAGAGAAGAGCCCATTTGTTTTAGAGTGGGCAGGCAACCCACAGGTCTGGAGACCCATAGCCTCCACCAGCTGCAGGAGCTGGAGGGCCCCAGGTACCTTCTCGGGCTTCGTATCCCAGCACTCCATCATAAGCGCCTGCAGTCGATGGAACTGCACTTCCTCCGGCTGACCCAGAACCGGGCGGATGCCCTTGGCCAGCTTCTTGGCGATCTGAAGCTGGTGCTGGCCCAGTGCGGGCCGCTGTCCTGACAGCAACTCGTAGAGCACCATCCCATAGGAGAACATGTCTACCTGGGCAGAGAGGCAAGCCAAATCAGACACCCTGCCTGGGCCCAGCAGATCTCGCAGGCTGACCCTGACAGAGAGGGAGCGGGGAGACACGTTAGAGAAGGAAAACATGGGTTCTGCCCAAAGGAAGGCAATCGTCAGTTCACCGATCCATCCACCTCTCTCTTCCTGTCCAAACATTCCACCAACCATCTGATCTTCCATGATTCTGTCCCCTAATCCATCTATCTTCCAGTCCTTTCTTCCATTCCTTCCTCCCTCCCACTTTTCTATACATCCATCCATCTACCCACACACATGATCACCTTCCCTTCTGCACATTTATCTGTCCACCTGTCAGTGTATCCATATATGCAGCCCTTTGACTGTCCTGTCCATTTACCTATCTTCCAAAACTTCCTTCCTTCCATCTATCCACTAAACACATAATGAAAACCTGGCATCAAGCACTGCGTAAGAGTTTGAAGGATGCCATGGTACCTTCCCTTTATCAAAACAAGGCAGGAAAATGCAAACCCTTGGTTTAACATGCTTGATAGTAGGAGTACATGCAAATCACAAAAAAGGGGAAAGTCTCCCAGATCACAACATCTTGATTCATTTAAATGTCATGAAAAATTCCCTAAAGGAGAGAGTGACACGGGTCTCCATAAGGGTCAAGAAATAACCTTTTAGCAGGAAAATGGCTAAGATAGACCTGAGCGTTTTCAATGTGAAGGTTCTGTTATAAATTTAGTTATGAGGGGCTTTGCCATCTGCTACTCAGAAGCTTATTTTTGTCACTCTGATTTGCCTTTTCTATCTCGGTTAATAGCCACTGTGCTGGGTTGACATGCTTGGGTCATTCGTGAAGCCATCAGTCAATGACTCATCTGCAAGTCACCAAATAACGAGAAATTATAGACAAGAGGAGTTTCACTGCTGGATGACTGATTAGCCAGGGCTAGCCCTAGATGCAAGGTGAGCACTGCAAGAGAGTCTGAAGTTGTCTGTGTACCAGCACCTACCAAACAGTCCTCAGGAAAGAAGGTCTCGTCCCAGTCAAGGCTGGCCACGTGGCCGTCTAGGAGGCCGTGCTGGACCTGCCGGAATCACTCTCTCCTCCTGGCTTTAGTGACGTTGCCTTTTGATCTGACTCGGCGCCTTTAGCAGCCTTATCTGTCTGTCCCTCACGAGCCACTGCAAGGCTGGTCCTCTGTCCTCCTTTTGCATATCTGACTGGCAGATGTGGATAAGAATCGTCTCTGTCTTGGACTTTTTGTCCACTGTGCACAGCCTCCACTATGTTTCTGAACTGAGGTTTGAGAATTCTGAGGTTTGGTCACTGTTCTGCAGCTAAGGAGACGTCACCCTTGACGTTTCTAGGTGGACACAGGCCTCTGTGCCCTTCTGGTTCATTCCAGGGCCTCCCGGTCGAGCCCAAGAGAGGAGAGATGTGTGCCTGAGGGCGTGTAGAGCCCAGAGCTGCAGCTGCCCCGGGACCAGGCCATCCTGGGCCAAGGGACTGCCGTGGGTGGGCCATACCTTCTCATCATACACGATACGAGGCCGGATCTCTGGGGCCTGGTAGCCGGGAGTGCCCTCCACGCCAAGGGCACCCTCGTGAAACGACTGCCGGGAGATGCCATAGTCGGACAGCTTGATGTTGATGTGCTCCTTGATGTCCAGAGACCAGACCAGGATGTTGTCAGACTTCAGGTCACAGAAGATGATGTTTTTCTTGTGCAGGTAGGCCAGGCCAGAGGCTATCTGGTAGGCGATTTTTTGGGTGAGCATGTGTCCCAAGGGCATAAAGGAGGAATCTTGGCAAAGAAAAAATATCAAACTATTATCATAACAACTCTTACTTTCTTACCTCTGTCTTCCTCAGTATTTTATAGTCTATAGATGCATTCTCATTGTTCTGTAGGCTAGGTGTCAGAGAGACAGAGGATGACCTTCTTAAGAATATTTAGGTTACAAATGCTTGTTTTGAGTGCTTTATTCATAGTACTGCATGCCTGCAGTGGTTGGCGGTTTTACTAAAAAAAAGCCAGGATTCAAAATTCTTAGAGTTCACCTCAGGCCAAGATTGCTACTATAATGTCAAGGAGTGAGTTGCAGGTAAAAGAACTACATTAAAAAAAAATCTCTTCCGTTGAAGGAGAAATAATTTTAATTGCATTTTTTCTTCCTGAGTTAAAAGACAGCTTTTTCCCTCTGTCAGCTCTTTGGGATTTAGTTACCCATTTCTTAGGTAAGTGTTCTAAGGTTTTGTTGAAAAATAATGTAGGCTAAAACTGACCACAGGACCTCAGATGTTTAACCATGGTGGATGGACACAGAGCCCTGTGGGCAGAGAGAGACTTCAGAGGCCCAGGCTTCCCGGGCTCTGCTGCTCAGGGCTCCCGGGGCTGCCTCCTCTGATGGTCTCACTGCCCTCCAAGGGGGGCTATTACCTCCTTTGATGGATGAGTAAATGAAGCAACTTTCCAGATTATGGCAGAGAACCTGGACTCAGAACACAGTTCTGTCTGACTACAAACGGCAAGCTCCTCCAGTGGTGCCAACGCCACTGTCCGACACTCAGGCGTGGAGAGGCTCTCCTGTTTCCACCAGGCATGGCCCGCGAGGCTCAGGCAGCTGTGCCCAGCCCCGGCTGGCTCCCTGGGCCCTGTGCTGCCCGCCGCGGGCCCCCGGGGGAAGACTCCAGGTGCAGCACGTACCTCTGGCGTTCTCAGACAGCACGGTGTTGAGGCTGCCCAGCGGGGCGAGCTCCAGCGCGAAGCAGAGCGGGTGGATCTGATGCCGATGAGGGACACGATGCAGGGGTGCTGCAGGGCGTGCAGCATGCTGGCCTCCTGCCGGAACTCCGAGAAGCTCCTCATGGCGTCGGTGGCCCGCAGGCGCCTCAGCATGGTATCTGCGGGGGGAGCTCGGCTGTCAGCGCCACCGTGTGGGGGCCCTGCCAGGCTCTGAGCCGCCCCTCGGGGACTCCTGGGGCTGGCTGGGGCCAGGACTTGTACTTCCAGGGGCTGCAGTACCGTCACCCAGAATCGGGCACCAAATGGGAGCTCTCCTGAGGCATCCGGGCTAGTATCAAGCCCCTTCCCCGGGCATCATGCTTATCAGGTGCTACACTTGGTGTTCCGGACCCTTTCATGGAGGGCCGCACACCTCCACCCTCGTCACCCACTCTGCTGCCCGCCCAGCCTGCTGTTTGCCGCCTAAGGCTCTCAGCTGCATCTTATTCCAAACCTGCAGCCTTGAGGGTCACCCAGAGCCTGGCGAGTAACCAAGCCCCCACTGCTCAGCCGCAAGGATGCTGGGTCACTGCTGCCCACCTTACCCCAGAGGCCGGGGCCGTGAAGGCAGAGTGGACTACCGTCCTTGTGTCGGCCAGAAGGAAAGCCGCAGGGCAGTCACGGGCCTTGACAGGCCATCTCAGGCCAAAGAAGGCGTGTCTGGGGCAGCAGTGGGCTGTGCTGCAACGTCCTCCCACTGTCCTCACAATGCACCCCACGTGGGAGGCGTTTGCCTGAGCTCCCCTGAGGGGCCTTTTCCACCCATTGGTCACCCACCAGGCTGTGGCCAGCCAGGAGGTCACTGAGCCCGCTTGTCCTCTTGGGTTCTGATCTGTCCCGTCCCTGTTCAGATTTTAAAATCAGGAATCACTGGACATGGAAGTTTCAACAGCAGAAAGAGAATCTTGGCAGTTAAAATGGATCGATTGTGCCAGATGGATGTGTGAGCCAGACAAATTTGTTTTTAAGTGTAAAAGTTGTTTTTCACATTGGGCTTTTAAACCATTAATCATGTATTTTGACTATGGCTGAAGTCTCTGCCTCAGTTTAAGGAACAGCCAGCCTTTCTCTTGACTCCCGATGTTACCTCTGTCGTGTGCCAGCCTCTTGCATACATGCAGGCTCTCTCTGTTCCCGACAGGCCCAACCGTGCCCAGGAGTACCCCGCCCTAATGCGTGGAGCCTGGTAAGTCAGGATATTTGCTGGGCAAGCCTCTCCTCTTTGTCTTCCATTGTGGAGTTTTCCTGGCTGTTCCTGGGTGTTTGTCATTTCACATGCATTTGTTTTCTTTCCATTTTAATTTATTTATTTGGCCCTGCTGCACGGCACACAGGATCTTAGCTCCCTGCCCCCTACAGGATCGAACCCCTGCCCCCTACAGTGGAAACACAAAGTCTTAACCACTGGACCACCAGCAAATTTCCCACATGAATTTTAGAATTAGTCAGATTTATCTCTCTTTGTCTCTCTCGCACACACACTGTTGGAGTTTAGATGAGAACTAAATTGAATGATATCTATTAATTATTTCTCAATACCTTATGGCTTAATGGCTGCCACGGAAGGCATTGTCTTAATGGGTCATTGTTACCAAATTTGATGCTGAGCTCACATCTAGCAAACTTTATCAAACTCTTACTGGCTCTGACGCTTAATAGTCTCTTAGATTTCCATTCTCTTCCCACGTCTACAGTTTTGTCTCTTCCTTTCTACTCTGGTTCTTCATATGGTTCCACGATTCTAATTTCTCTACCACAAGTGTAAATTCCTCCTGTGATCATGACGGTAACCATGCTAAGCCCATGAGAAATGCAACACCCAGCGGCTGGAAGGGAGAAGGCCTCCACATGCTCGCCTTTGGTGGGCATTAGGTGGCGGCAGGTGGCTCTGGAGCACCTCTGAGCTGTACATGACGAGTGGACAAGGGGAGGAGGGGAGGGAGAAGCTACCCACGACGGCTTCCCAGTCCATTCATCTGGATTGGGACTGAACCTCAGCCACTATCCTTCCCTTAGTAACTGCATGGGGAGGTGGGTCCCCAGGTGAGGGGTCCACTTGAGGTCTGACTGTGTGCCCATCATGTGGGCACTGTGCTGGACATGCAACAGACAGAAACTGTAAGGCTGGCCCATGCTCTTGGGGGCTCACGTCAGACAAGAAAGTCACCTCCGAAAGCAATTTCTAGGCCGTGTTCATTCTGATCCTCAGTCCTGGCCCACGTCTCACCAGGCAGAAAGCAGGACCACCCCTGGGGCCCACACTGGCATCACCCCCCTCTTCCGCTGCCTGTGTGGCCTTGGGCATCTAAGGTGGTACAGGTTTGGACCAAGGGAAGACATGTCTGAAAAGAAATAACCCAGGGCCCTGTTTACCTGCAGGGGCATTTGCAAAGTTCTTGAATTTCTTGATCTGGAATCGCTTCACAGCCACAGGCTGGCCTTGGTACCTGGCCCGGTAGATGACGGTGCCACTCCCCCCTTGGCCCAGGACAGCGCTCTCATCCTCGCTGTGCTCCAGCTCGCTGTTCTCCAAGAAGAGCCTGCCAGAAACACCGTGTATGTGCTGGAGGGTCAGAACAGACCTCCCTCCTGCCCCACGTTCCCCCAGAGATGCCCGCCAAAGTCAGAGGCGGGTCCTGGGCTGGGCGGGTGCAAGAATGTGCTTGGCTATCAGTTCCCACTGAGCAAAGTCAGGTTCAAAGCCACCTGGTGGGGGGCGGTCACACAGATCTGGGATAAATGCCAGCTCTGGGTAGGTCACTTAGCCTCAACAAGCCTTGGTCTCCTCTGGAAAGTGGATTCATAACAGCAATGGTCTCAGAGGTATGAATGTTGACTGGTATAGGATGGAGCTTCCAAAGGTAGTGGACACAGAAAAAGAATTCCTGTGGACCTTTCCTCTAGAAGGCTCTATGCTTTGAGAGCTAATATCTATTGGAAGTTGTATATATTTATTGCTAGGTTAGCTGTCTCCTTTCTTATTAGTAAGCCAGTGATTATATAAATGGCCATGTAGAGCTTCTGGTCAGTGTGGCTAGCATCCCACAACTGATGGCTAGGATTTACCCAAAGGCAGGGATTTAGACCTTCCCACCTGTTTGTATGTTATAATCCTAGGTCAAAGGGAGACTTCTGTTGGAAGTACTGTAAGTCAGTCCTGCGAGGGAGGGCAGGCAGATGGGGAGAGGGAGGCGGGGAGGGTGGCAGCCGAGCACCCCAGTGTCCTCCCATCTCAGGGTGGCCCCAGCCCCGAGGAGGTCCCCGGGTCTTTCTCCTCAGCTGCCTCTGCCAGGTGCCTCCACCGGAGCTCTCCTGACTGAACAGATCCCCCCCCCCCTTCTGTCCCCCATCACCACGCAGTCTTGCCCATGCCTTCCAGGAACAGACTGTGCAGCAGCTGAGCCTCTGCAGAGCCCAACCACATCACACTCCAGGCAGATGCAACTGTACTCATGGTGGGCCTTGGTGATCAGCTGAAGAGAAACTGTGCTGTTCTCCAAATGCCCACCCCAAAACCCCTGCTCAGGAAGAATGGCCCTTGGGAGCCTCCTGAGATAGGGAACAGTGGGAATGCTGGAGATTCCTCAGGGCCATCTGTCAGGACTCCTGAATAGGAACACAGGATGAGGCTCTGTGGAGCCAGACTCTCCTTGCCTGCACCTGTCCAAACTCCCAGCTGGGGAGTGTGATGCTTTGAGTTCCTGGTGGGACATCAGCCAAAGTTTCCAGAGAGTCTCTGTCGGATTGTAAACCCTGTTCAGATTCTTGGCTTTTTTAACTCCCAGCCAAGTACTTTGGTTTAAGAACCATGCTACAGCTTGTAATTAGATCCAAACCAACAGGAATAACCAACCTGGCTTTCCAGATTCCATACAGTAGATTCCAGAGCCCAGATTCAGTGGGGGTGTAAAACATAAGAAGGTTCAGCAAATAAATAAAAATGCTAAAATTTGGGTCTGTTTAATTGGGTACCCCATCATGAAATTTGATTCATACATATATAAAACTCTGTATGTGGTCTCTGAGAAGTGATGACCCTCATGTTAAAGATCTAGGAATAAAGGGAAGTTATTTCGCAGTAGAGTATATTTAATTTTCATTTCCACCAATGAGGTAACTGGGGAATATGAAAAAGAACCATGGGAGAAATTTCTCCAATGTAGAAAGTGATTTCTTAGTTTAATAGACTCATCCAGAAGCATGCTTTGGAGCCACAATTCTGCAGTATCAGAGTATTCTACATCCATTTTCTTGGGTCAGGGAAACAATTTGGAAAAAATGATGATACAAATATTCTTACATCCCCAAATTTAGTTTTCTTTAAAGAAATCAGATAAAGCAATTCTTTGAATAAGAAAACAACTCTGAAACATTCCAAACACACTGCTAACCACCAAGTCAAATTGTTTCCAGGGAGACCAAATCATGGCTTCTGGTTTCCATGGCTACTTGGATTCCATGATGGTTTCCTATAGGACGGGACCACAAAGTGTTCTCTTTTCTCCAGCATTATCTCCCTAGTTATTATCTTAGATTAGTATAGGTAGACTCATCTTTAGGGACAGATTCAGGGGATCTAAGTGCTCAGCACCAGAGCAGCAGTAAGGAGTCATCATAGGCCAAGAAAGGAAAAGGAGGTGTAGGTCCAGGAGCACTTCCTTCTTGGACACCAATGGGTCTCTGTCTTCTATTCCTTGATCTGGTGGCAAAGTAGGAGTCAGAGAGGAGGGCCAGGTCAACGGGAAAGAGTGCCCGCTAATGTAAGGGTGAGACGGGGTGGGGCCCCCAAGGTGACTTTGCCCTCCGAGTGGTCTGCCTGCTGGCTGGGCCTTTGTGTCTCACAGAGAGTGACAGCCTGGCTCCCTTTAGGCAGCCCAGGCCAGGAACCCAGACGCCACCCAGGGCTGGATGGGAAGCAGCAGGTCTGTGCGCCAGCATCGAGGCCTACCTGGCTGGGAAGTCGGTCATGAACAGCTCGGGGACCAGCTCCTGGAGAGGCACCGGGAGGTCAGGGTGCCTGGGGCAGGAGATGAAGGCCCGCTCGATGGCTGCCAGCACGCAGTCTTCCATGTCGAAGTACTGCACGTCCTCTGACCTCTCGCTGGGGTGCTGTGCTGAGCCCAGGAGGCCTCGCAGACTGGGCAGGGCACATACTGCTCCATCAGCGGGGTCCCGTCACTTTCCGTGGCTGTCAGGGCTAAACGGGGACAGAGCGAGTGTCAGCTCACCTGAAGGCAGCTGCAAGCAGGGCCCCTGAGCAGCACCTGCATTCTGGGCTGGATGGGCCTTTCACAAGAGGGGGGTCTGCCTTCCCTGGCCTGAAGCTCCAGGAGAGATGGAAATGTGACTCACAATCTGGTTCCTTTTTGGAGGGCACTACCCTCAATCCTAAAACACACTCGCAGGGAGGGGCCAGGGATGCCCTGGACAGTCACCAAGGGGTGTAGACCCTGAGCTGGCTGGCTGAGGAGGTGCTGAGAGTTTGGGGATCCCTGTGCAGGACACTGCAGGTGGGGTCTGAGCTACGCCACACTCAAATGACCAAGCCACAATCAGTAAGGAGCTGTTCTTAAAATTACCTTCTCTTAGGCCCCTTTCTTGGAGAAGGAAATGGCAACCCACTCCAGTGTTCTTGCCTGGAGAAGCCCAAGAACGGGGGAGCCTGGTGGGCTGCCGTCTATGGGGTTACACAGAATCAGACACGACTGAAGTGACTTAGCAGCAGCAGCAGCAGACCCCTTTCTACGCCTTTTCTCCTTGTAGGTCACCTTTCCCATCAACCTGCAAAGGACACCAGACCCTGGCGTCCAGAGCATGCCCAGCCTTTTCTCTTGTTTGCTCTGATACTCTCCTGGGAAGCCAGCTCAGGAGGCCAGAGGACTGGACAGCAGGCCAGAGGGGGTGCTCAGATCTCAGACCCACTCTCCGCTCTCTTGGTCTCTAGCCTTTCAGCACTCACAGGCAAGAAATGGCCTGGTTTTACTCAAACGGCCTCCTCTGTGCGGGATACCCCGCAGTGGGTTTGTCTCCAGTTCAGTAACAAAACAAACAGAGGACCTCAATGGCTCTACTTCAAAAAGTATTTTCTTTGGGTGGACTGTCAGTGAAGAAACTGATCAAAGGGGCTGGAAGGGCTACGTGGGTGGCTGATCACTGCTGGGACTTGGGGGTTTGGGGTAGGCATGGAAGGAGACTGGGGGCTCTTGGCAGGTGTTTCTGGTGCCTTCCTTCCCATCCTTGTACAAGGGCGGTTCTGGGATCCCCTCTGGATCTCAGCAGCTTTGTCCTCACTACGTAAATAAGACCATGTGCAATGTCTATCAACAGTCCTCCTAGACCACGTGTGGTACCCGGGGCATTCTTCCTACATGCTGCGGCGCCAGGGCCCAAGTACCGCCTCCAAGTCCCCATCTCACCCACGGCACCCCCAGCTATGCCTGCAGCTGGACCCCCAGGGCTCAGAGCTCCACCAGAGGGCTGCTAGGACCCCTCTGGTTTCCTCAGGCTGAATCCCAGCGGGATTTCTATTCTCCAAATAGGCCCCATCCCAGTTTATAAAGAAATACTACCATGAGCCAAGGCCTGGTTCAAGAATGCTTTCTTACCGGGAAACCACTGATCGATCAAGGAATTGACATGGTCTGTAATAAAAGCCATTGCTGAGAAGTCCCTTATTTCTGATTGGCACATGATTTTTATTCCTCCGCTTTTTTTCTTTTTCCAGTTCACATCCGAGGATTCCACACTGCAACCCAGAAACCAAAAGAGGCCCATTGGAATTGGCTGTGAAGGGCCCTGGGATAAGCTCTCTGCCTCCAGGGTGAGGGTACAACTCCCAGGAGACTGCTCCCCCAAGGGTGGGGAGGTCCTGAGTCCGTGTACTTGTGTGCATGGCCCTGCCTTGCCCGCTGCTGCCCCCAAATGGTGAGGTGGATGTGAGGACCTTGCCATAAGGGGTGCTCAGGCTGAGCTCTGAGCCTTAGATGTGACCCTGGGGAAGGGTTTCCCATCTGAGCCACAGGGCTTTCGTCCACCAAGTGATGATTGTGTGCTTTAAGTGGGAATGTTACCTGAAAGGCCCAGGCACCAAGTGTGGTCCAAATCAAGCCCTCACAATAGTCACTTTCCCCTCGCTCCCATTTTTCTCACAGACTGACAAATATTTTGAAAAGCTCACTTAAAGTATGAAATAATCTTGTGTATATCAAATTAAACCTGATTAAAAATCAGTTATTAACCTGTTGAGCCAACTTTTTCTCTCCCTCTCTCTCATCCTCACCACCAAAAAAAAAAAAGAAAAGAAAAAAAGAGAATAGGAAAAATGTACTGTTAGGTATCACGAGATGTGGTCTGGGGACCAGTCTCTTTCCCTGGGGCGCCCTCTCTTAGGACAAGGTGGAGGTGCGCGGGACAGCTGTGAGGCCCGAAGGAGCCCTCTCAGTGACCGGGGTGCTGGGTGCTCCGACCCTGAGCTCGGGGGCTGCCCACTGCCCTCCCGCCGGGCTTGGTCCCCACACTCTCCCTGTCCTTTCCTGTCCCGTCAGAAGAGAGGAGGAGGTGTGAGGAGACAGGACCCCTCTCAGGTGTTTGCTAGGGGGACTTTCTACTTCCAGCAAGCTTCCATGATGCGCTGCTCTTGGGAATGGGGCTCTGCACGCCAAGCGGACAGGCGTCCAGTGGCGGCGGCTCCTGGGGCCGTTCCCAGCGCGCCATGGGGGCCCAGTCTGGTGAACCCCTCGTGCACCTACCTGAGGTAGCCCCCATCAAAAGTGACCAGGAGCCCCTCCTGCCAATAGATGGTCTGGTTCCTTTTCACTCTGAATGTGCTGCAACGATTTCTCTGGTTTCCTGTAAAACTATAAATGGTGACTTTCCTGTGCCTGCTCTTAGTATTCTTCCTGTTTTCAAACAGCTGAAAGAGAAAAGACACTGCTTGAGTATCCGGGCTCCGTGCTGGCCCTGGGCAGAGCTGTGAGGAGGCCCGTCTGGCCCCATCTGGACAAAGGACACCGCCCATCTTCCCGCTCCCCACCCCCTGCCCCCCGCACCCTTATCTTGCTGCCAAATGAAATGCTGCATCGTCTGAAGGAGCCTCCAGGATACTCTGGGAATACATTTTCCCTAAACACCTGAGGCCTTTTCCCTCCCTGATTTTACAAGCAAAAGGTTACCTTAGAAAATATGGAAAATACAGAGAAATATAAGAGAAAATAAAATACCAGTCTAACACACAGGTCATGAAAATTTTGGTGTATCTATTCCAGGTTTTTTCCTATCTATCTGCAATGTTCATAAAACAGCTGAGGCCATATTTTGTAACTTTGCATATCTAAATTTCTAATTGTGTGTACTTTTAAAAACTTTGCTTTTCCTGTCTGATCAGAAACTCATAAAATTCATTTTTCTAAATCTCAATATTTTATTAAGTAATGTGTTGAGTCATTCTCTTCTTTGGACTTTTGGATTGGTTCTAGTCTTCTGCTCTTCCGGATAAGCCAATGAACATGAAAAAAGCACAGAGCTTTCTCTGATTTCAAATGACTGCTATAGTTCAGATTTACAGTGATAGGATTACTGGGTCAAAGGGCTTGAATGTCTTCAGGCTCTGGATTCCTAGTGAGGAGTCACTTCCAGGTGACTAAGCTGTGTGTCCACTCACCACGACATGCGAACTTCCCTGATGCAGGGCTGGCTGTCAGTTCTCTGCTAGTTTGATAGGTGAAAAGCAGTATATTATCCATGCTTGCGTCTGCATACCTTTGATTGCTTCTGAGACTGAATCCCAGCAAAGCTTCTTTTCCTAATTCTGAGTGAGGGATGCTGCTGTGAAGGGCGCCCATCCGGCCAGCCACTGAGCCCCCTTGGGAGCTCAGACCTCACACGACGCCGACCTCGGTGGGGGAGCAGGGGATGTGTGTGACCTCCCGCTTGGAACGCAGCAGGAAGCAGAGTTCAAAGGGAGGAAGGGTGACTGAGCGGGAACACCGGGAGAGCCTGCCCTGCGCCCACTCGCTCTGCCTGTCAGTGCACCCAACTGGGCTGCTAACAAGACTCCTTCCTGCTAACACAAGCTGTGAGAGGTTTTGGTACTTTCCGGCTCTTGCACTTACTTTTGAACATTTCAGTAAAATGGGAAGATCAAAGAATATCTCTATTTAATAGGCAGGAAGTTTAATTCCATAAGGGCCTTATAACTCGAACACGTCAAAGGCAAACTCCTTCTGAGTTTACTGCCCATTATTCAACAATTCTGGCTTATGTCAGGGGTTCTCACAAGGCAAAGTAGGTGGGAATTCTCTGGAAGGCTGAGAAACAAAGCCATGAGTTCTATACTCATGCTTCTAATGCAGGGCTTTGGAGCAGGCCTGAGGGCTACCCTGAGAGCTGAGAAGAATCCACCTGCAGTGCAGGAGATCCTGGTTCAATTCCTGGGTCGGGAAGATCCGCTGGAGAAGGGAAAGCCTACCCACTCCAGTATTCCTGGGCTTCCCTTGTGGCTCAGCTGGTAAAGAATCCACCTGCCACGTGGGAGACTTGGGTTCAATCCCTGGACTGAGAAGATCCCCTGGAGAAGGGAAAGGCAACCCACTCCAGCATTCTGGCCTGGAGAATTCCATGGACAGAGGAGCCTGGAGGGCTATAGTTCATGGGGTCGTAAAAGAGTTGGACATGACCGAGTGACTTTCAGTATAGATTCACTTTGAGAATCTGTACTTCTAACAAGTTCCCAAGTGAGGCTGATTCTGCTGGCCCAGGAACCCCACTTTGAGAACTACTGCTCTAGCCAAGTACCACTTCTATATTATTGTCCTGCATGAAATGAATATTGACTGAGAGTCAAGCCCTCCTCCAACAACCCCAGGTGAACCCACAGAAAAGAGCTCCTTCTATTAGGTCTCAACTCCTCCCAAACCAAGTTAAAGTTCTATGCCAGTGGTTCTCAGACTTGACTGGACAGTGAAATCAGTCACCCGGAGAGCTTTAAAAAATATGATCCCTGTGTGCCACACCCACAGATTCTGACTTGTTGGTCTGTGTCTATCAAGAGCTCCCCAGGGGAGTTCAGTCACAGCCTGAATGGCAAAACCATGGTTCTCCCGGGCATCATCCCTGAGCAGCAGCATATTCAAGGTCAGTGTCTGGATAAGCAGACTCCGAGTCCCGGTCCACAGCCACAGAGCCGGGGAATGTGGATGTTGGTAAGACTGAAACCACTGCTCCTCATGGGACAGTCTGTCCAAGCCAGCTAAGTGCTGATTTGGCACAGACAGAATGACTCCAGTGGGTCTGCGGCCCACAGGAGAGGGGGCAGACACGCTGTACCAGTGTCCGGACCCTAGGCCAGCAGTTCTGCTGAAGGAAAGGGTCTTCAGTCAGGCTCCTCTAGCAAAGGGTATCTCCCTCCCCCCACTCCCACCAGGGCATAGCTGCAGGGGCTTGGCCTGCAAGCAAATAGTGCCCTATGCAGAAGACGCAGCTACCTGGAGGTCCATCTCAGCCAAGCTGATCAGCATCCGTGCTATAAACCTCTGCCAGAAACCAACTGGAACGAAGCTCATCTTAAACACTCTCTGGATGGTGTTGGCTGTGGGGTGCCGCATGCCGTGGGTGTCCAGGCCAGGTTTGGATGGAAGGAGATGCGGCAGGAGGTAGCTGAAACACCAAAGGGGGCTGGTGAACTGAGGCCTGAGCTCTGCTGTGGGCCTCTGACCCTTGCAGACAGTCTGTCCTGGGGTGGGATCTGCTGAAACAGCTCAGGTTGCCCGATGCCTTCCTCCCGGGGCCTTTGGAACCATTTTTAGAAAGAGGGGGTAGTTTATATGGTGAGCATAAATACTCCAAGAGAAAACAAAGATAGGCATAGCGAATCAGTTTGTCAATGTCTCTTAGATAGAGACTAGAACACGGCGAGGGAAGACATGAAAATATCTGTGGTCATAAACACAGACACAACAAATCATAGTTGGTTCTCTGTAAACTGGGTTGCGATTGGGGAGTTACTTAAAATTAACTTCGGATGGTGAAGGAAAAACAAATACAGCTGCACAGTTCCAAGGACAAGATATCGGGGGTCAGAGAAACGTCTTTGGCCTTAGAAGCTATTTATTGTTCTTGGCCAGTTGAGACAACACAATTACCTTGAAATTTCGAATGAGGCTCTTTGTGCAAGAGAATGATGTTTTATAAGAGCACTCTTACTCAAAAAAGCACTGAATCGCAGTATCAGTGAGCTGTTCATGACTGTGGTCATTTGCAATAAGCTGAAACAAGGGAGGTCACCATGGACAGAGGAGCCTGGAGGGCTATAGTTCATGGGGTCGTAAAAGAGTTGGACATGACCGAGTGACTTTCAGTATAGATTCACTTTGAGAATCTGTACTTCTAACAAGTTCCCAAGTGAGGCTGATTCTGCTGGCCCAGGAACCCCACTTTGAGAACTACTGCTCTAGCCAAGTACCACTTCTATATTATTGTCCTGCATGAAATGAATATTGACTGAGAGTCAAGCCCTCCTCCAACAACCCCAGGTGAACCCACAGAAAAGAGCTCCTTCTATTAGGTCTCAACTCCTCCCAAACCAAGTTAAAGTTCTATGCCAGTGGTTCTCAGACTTGACTGGACAGTGAAATCAGTCACCCGGAGAGCTTTAAAAAATATGATCCCTGTGTGCCACACCCACAGATTCTGACTTGTTGGTCTGTGTCTATCAAGAGCTCCCCAGGGGAGTTCAGTCACAGCCTGAATGGCAAAACCATGGTTCTCCCGGGCATCATCCCTGAGCAGCAGCATATTCAAGGTCAGTGTCTGGATAAGCAGACTCCGAGTCCCGGTCCACAGCCACAGAGCCGGGGAATGTGGATGTTGGTAAGACTGAAACCACTGCTCCTCATGGGACAGTCTGTCCAAGCCAGCTAAGTGCTGATTTGGCACAGACAGAATGACTCCAGTGGGTCTGCGGCCCACAGGAGAGGGGGCAGACACGCTGTACCAGTGTCCGGACCCTAGGCCAGCAGTTCTGCTGAAGGAAAGGGTCTTCAGTCAGGCTCCTCTAGCAAAGGGTATCTCCCTCCCCCCACTCCCACCAGGGCATAGCTGCAGGGGCTTGGCCTGCAAGCAAATAGTGCCCTATGCAGAAGACGCAGCTACCTGGAGGTCCATCTCAGCCAAGCTGATCAGCATCCGTGCTATAAACCTCTGCCAGAAACCAACTGGAACGAAGCTCATCTTAAACACTCTCTGGATGGTGTTGGCTGTGGGGTGCCGCATGCCGTGGGTGTCCAGGCCAGGTTTGGATGGAAGGAGATGCGGCAGGAGGTAGCTGAAACACCAAAGGGGGCTGGTGAACTGAGGCCTGAGCTCTGCTGTGGGCCTCTGACCTTGCAGACAGTCTGTCCTGGGGTGGGATCTGCTGAAACAGCTCAGGTTGCCCGATGCCTTCCTCCCGGGGCCTTTGGAACCATTTTTAGAAAGAGGGGGTAGTTTATATGGTGAGCATAAATACTCCAAGAGAAAACAAAGATAGGCATAGCGAATCAGTTTGTCAATGTCTCTTAGATAGAGACTAGAACACGGCGAGGGAAGACATGAAAATATCTGTGGTCATAAACACAGACACAACAAATCATAGTTGGTTCTCTGTAAACTGGGTTGCGATTGGGGAGTTACTTAAAATTAACTTCGGATGGTGAAGGAAAAACAAATACAGCTGCACAGTTCCAAGGACAAGATATCGGGGGTCAGAGAAACGTCTTTGGCCTTAGAAGCTATTTATTGTTCTTGGCCAGTTGAGACAACACAATTACCTTGAAATTTCGAATGAGGCTCTTTGTGCAAGAGAATGATGTTTTATAAGAGCACTCTTACTCAAAAAAGCACTGAATCGCAGTATCAGTGAGCTGTTCATGACTGTGGTCATTTGCAATAAGCTGAAACAAGGGAGGTCCCTCCCATAACTCCCTGACAACCAGCATCTTCTGTGTGTCCTGGAGGAGCTCAGGTGGCCTTGGGCAGGGCCTTGGGTGCATCCTTAAAGGCTTGCCTTCAGTTCTCCTAATCCGTTAAAATTCCATTAGTTTAGGTCCTATAAAATGTTTTTAGGACTTTCTGAAAGGAACCTTTGAAAACACTGTGGAAGGAAAATTCAAAGACAGCCTGGGGTGGAGTACCCAGGGTGTCTTCAGCACACGGCCCAATCTCATTGCCACTCTGCTTCCTTGATGGCGGAAGAGTGGGGATGCCAGCCTTGCGGGGTTAGAGAAGGACGGACAGCGGCTGTGTAGGTGAGGTCCAAGGGGACAGATGGTGACGTTTCGGTCCTTTTCAGCCATTATAGGTCTTGGCCCAAAGGACCTTGTCAACGACCCCAGCTGGAGTGCCTCTCTCCACAGCCAGGAATTCTTGGCACATGCCTTTCAGTTCTGAAAAGTCCGTCTTTATCTCTCTGACCTCAAACAGAAGGCCCTTGTCAGTGCCCAGTGAGATCTAGCCTGCTTCTTCTGCTTATGCCATGCTCAGCTTGGGCGCATGGGACCCCCTCCATGGCTGTGCCCTGGGACTTGCAGATTCTTTCCATGTGGCCGGCGTGCCCTGAGGGAGGCGGCACACTCTGTACCCAGGTGCCCCAGCACGCGGCACACACAGCAGGTGTTCAACATTTTTGAAGGTACGGGTGACTTAAAAGCCAGAATGGCAAGTGAAGAGGTTTAAACTGATGGGCAAAGGAAGCCCCTCTCAACGTGAGCAGAGTCCTGGGCGAAACCACTGGCACTGGCTTCAGAGCGACCACTAACAGGGCAGGGCTGCCAAAGGCGTGGGCTCGGGGAACTAAGAGGGGAGTTCTTCATGTGCCTGCTGACTAGAAAGCCATGAAGACCTGGGCACTGCACGGGTTTTGCACTACGGCAGAGCCAGTCCATGATACGTCCCCGAGGCTGTCTCAGCAGTTGGGCTGGAGCCTTCCCCGAGTGCTGAGAGCCAGTGCATCCCTGCCTGGAAGAAGCACAAACACTCGGAATGCAGAGGGAGTTTTAGAGAGGTCCTGAGTTTTCCCAGGGACTGCAGGCTGAAAGCCACACTTTAAAAGGAGCAGCAAATGCCTTTGTTTTTGCTGATCATATAAAAGCTTATGGTGCAAAGAGCTCAAACTCCTTGTCTCTGGGGTACAAGGGACCCATTATATCTACACTTAGATGTAGGTATAATGCTCAGATACTCCTGACTTTAGATGGAACTAGACACCACTGCCTATGAGTACTTAACACAAAGATAGTAACAATAACAGCACTGATAATCCTTGATGTCCCTGAAGCTCAAAGGTGCAGGAGATACATTTCATAGTTCACATGTACTCTCTGATTTAATCCTCACATTGACCATAATACTAGTAGGTGATAGTATTATTTCTATTTTACATATGAGGAAAAAAGAGGCAGTTGCTTTTACAGAGTAATAGTATTCCACATTCCTCTAACCTGTTGATAAAATAATCAGAAAACTGTCAAATTCCGGCAATGCTGTAAACTCACAGGCTGCTTTACCAGGGGCCAAAGTCAAGGACACACCTGGGCGAGGATGTGAGGGGTCATGTGGATTCTGAATTCCTCTTTGGGGTTTCTCTTTTTAGGACTCACTCTTGGTCCCCATGGGGCTGAAGCAGGAAGGACTGAGGCCCTTGCCATCGTCATCAGACCAAGTGGAAATATGGGTGGGAGCTCAGAAAGAGACAGCCCAGTGTTGGCTCCCAAGAGACCCAGACTGAGCTGATGGAATTGTTTGGCTGGCCACACAGTGGCCAGGCCAGCCCCCTGAGAGTCCAGAGGGTGTTCCCCCAGAGCTGTGGGGTTAAGGGGCCGGTGGTGCTGTGTTCTATGACAGGCATCAAAAGGGTCTGGGGATTTGGCATCCTGGCCACTGCCTCACAGCCAGCATCAGCATCAGACCCAGGAAACGGCTGAAACTGAAGTAGAGAAAGGAGGCCCTGAGAACCAAGCCAGAGCGCCGTTAGATTGAACCCACATGCCCCTCGAGTCCCTGCCCTCCCTGCATTTTGAAACTGGGCTGGAGAGTTAGCATGCACACTTTTGTACCTACCCATTTTTATTCGTCAAATAACCAATCAACCGCCCGAAGCATAAACTCCCCAAAGCTACTTTTAAGGCCATTGCCATGCTTACATGTTTTCCTACGCCTTTGTAATAAATGGGTTTCATTGAACCCCCTGAACAGAGACACCCAAGGCACAGGGAGGAGCAGCCAGCCGGGACCGGCTGAGCCCAGCCACCCTGCCCCAGCCCAGGCAGGCAGCCTCTGTGAGCGCCCGTCCTTGGAAACCCCATCGGGCCACCAGGGGCCCTGGCCCTAATTCCCTCCTGCGGGGAGCAGCCGGCCTGGCCCAGTCCGTCGCCTCACCTGTCGTTGGCCACGGGCAGAGCGATCTCAAATTTGGCCAGGAACTGGAAGTATTGCTCTTCTGTCTGCTTGGTGAAGCCCGTGCCAACCAGCAGCAACCGAAGGTCCTCGGCCCTGATCACCCCGTTCTTGGCCACCGACCGAGAGCCCTTGATGTTGAAGATCCTCTGCAGACACTCGGACAGCCAGATGGGGTCGAGGAAGTAGAGGTTCCTCAGGCCGTGGCTGGTGTCCGGGAAGTGCAGCAGGGAGCCTGTTTCGATGAGGAAGCTGATGGCTGCCAGGGGTGGGGAGAAGGGGGCAGCGTCAAACAAAGGGCAGAAGGGGCTCTGGGTGACCTCCTCCTAGGGACGCCAGGCCACAGATTCTTCTTAGGAAGCTCCCAACACATGGGGCCCTTCGCAGCAGTCAGCTGCCTCCTCACAGGTTCTCAAGAGGCCAACGTACTGACCTCCATAATTCATGCATTCTACCTGTGCAAATCTGCTTATGCGTTAAAATGGATTGGCCACCCCAAATCGATAGCTGAAGTCTGCCATCATCTGCAGCTATGCACAGAGCAGTGAAAAGTCTGGGTGCCCCTCCCCAGGACCTCGCCCATGGCTGTGCCTGCTGGCACTCAGCTGAGCCCTCGCGGCCTGCCCAGCCTGCCCTCGCTGCCTACCCACCAGACTGCAGGTCTTCATAGTCCCGGATGTCGCTGCAGGCATCTGGTCCACCAACTGCTCCAGCTGCCGGTCCGTCAGGTACTGCACGTCGTCGCTCAGGCTGCGGCGCTGCTGCTCCGCCAGCACGGCCTCCTGGAGGCTCAAGTAGCTCCTGGGGATCTGGGGCAGGAGGGCAAGCCTGGGCCCTCAGGCTCGGGGCCTCCTGCCAGCTTCCTGAGAACCGGGCAGGCAGGCTGTCTCTGCCATAGCCCCCCACCTTCTCCGAGAAACCACTCACACAGGGGCCTCAGGGCCCAACCCACAGCATGCATAGCAATGTGCCTCAGGGCAGCAGGGAGAGGGAGGTGCGGACCCCCTGACAGGTGGAAAGTCGGCCCTTCTGGCTTCCAGGGGGAGAGGGAACCCACCAGCTTCCTGCTTCCTGGGGATGAGGTGAACCTACCAGCCTCCCTGATTCCAGGGGATGAGGGGAACCCACCAGCCTCCCTGCTTCCAGGGGATGAGGGGACCCCACCAGCCTCCTGCTTCCTGGGGATGAGGGGTACCCACCAGCCTCCCTGCTTCCAGGGGATGAGGGGTACCCACCAGCCTCCCTGCTTCCAGAGGATGAGGGGAACCCACCAGCCTCCCTGCTTCCAGGGGATGACAAGTACTCACCAGCCTCCCTGCAAGTCGCTGACAGCCGATGGTGCTGCCCACGTCCTTCATGTTGCACGTGACCTGGAAAATGAGCTGCCGCAGCCCTTCCTGACCTTCCAGGCTCTTACAGGAGAGTTCGCTGTGGGTACAAAAATGAAGCGTGTGCACTCACCACACACCCCTCTCTGACCAGCACTGCAGGGTCTCTGTTTTCCCAAAGGTTCCATCCCAAACACTGGCAAGTTGAGAAAGCTCACGACAGACAGGCACGGAGATTTACTGAGGCCTGACGCGGTGCAGGGTGCGGTGCTGGGGGACCATGGTGTGGCGCCTGGGTCAGTCTTTCCAGTGTGCCCCGCCACCCTGCACCCCCCCACCCCCCATGGCACCCTCACCCATCCCAGCCCTCGAGACCACTCGGACCCAGCGGGCGGCCCAGGGCCATGCCTGGGGGCTGTTCTTGCCCAGCGACCAACAGTGTGCTGGGTGGTGTGTGAGCTCCTGACTGCCGGTGCCACTGGGGCCGCGCACACAGTGCAGAGCCTGGCAGCGGGGAGACCCGGACGGGCAGTTCAGACAGCGTCTCCAGGCCCTGCCCTGCAGGTCCTCAGGCAGTGCCTCTCCTTCCTCAGGCTGCAGCTGCCACATTTCACCCTAGACGGGGCTCCAGAAGAGCAAAGGCCCCCCTCAGGAGCCCCCTGTGGGCAGAGCAGCTGTCTCTGGAGAGATGGACAGCGAGGCGGGCAGCCACAGCCCGAGAGGCTGGGTGCACAGGATGCTGTAGGACACTCACTGCAGGTGTTTACACGTGATGTCGGGGAAGCCAGTGGCCCTGGACCCAGAGGGCGAGCGGCAGAGGGCCAGCACGTAGGCGCGCAGAGTGGCGATCCTCTCCACCCGGAATTTGGTTTCAATTAAGTCCAGGTGTGTTCCTACCACCAGCACCACGGCGTTTGGGGCCTTGGCCTGCAAGAGAGTCTGGGCTGAGGATGGGAACGTCCCCTGGGCGGCAGGTGTGTCAACTCTGGATGCCCATGACCCTCGGCTGGTGCCCCGGAACTCCTCTCTGTAAACCTCGAGGGCCTGCCGCACGCTGGGGGTGTGTGAAGGCCCTCAACTCCTCCCTGGGGTTTCTACCTCTGATTCCTTCAGACTGCACCCCACCTCCTGGCCCACATCACCATTCCACTGCAGGAGAGCCCTGTTCCCCTCCTGGGCCCAAGATGCAGGCCCTCTTACACCAAAGGAAGCAGCAAAGGACAAGGGGGAACCCACCAGCCTCCCTGCTTCCAGGGGATGAGGGGTACCCACCAGCCTCCCTGCTTCCAGAGGATGAGGGGAACCCACCAGCCTCCCTGCTTCCAGGGGATGACAAGTACTCACCAGCCTCCCTGCAAGTCGCTGACAGCCGATGGTGCTGCCCACGTCCTTCATGTTGCACGTGACCTGGAAAATGAGCTGCCGCAGCCCTTCCTGACCTTCCAGGCTCTTACAGGAGAGTTCGCTGTGGGTACAAAAATGAAGCGTGTGCACTCACCACACACCCCTCTCTGACCAGCACTGCAGGGTCTCTGTTTTCCCAAAGGTTCCATCCCAAACACTGGCAAGTTGAGAAAGCTCACGACAGACAGGCACGGAGATTTACTGAGGCCTGACGCGGTGCAGGGTGCGGTGCTGGGGGACCATGGTGTGGCGCCTGGGTCAGTCTTTCCAGTGTGCCCCGCCACCCTGCACCCCCCCACCCCCCATGGCACCCTCACCCATCCCAGCCCTCGAGACCACTCGGACCCAGCGGGCGGCCCAGGGCCATGCCTGGGGGCTGTTCTTGCCCAGCGACCAACAGTGTGCTGGGTGGTGTGTGAGCTCCTGACTGCCGGTGCCACTGGGGCCGCGCACACAGTGCAGAGCCTGGCAGCGGGGAGACCCGGACGGGCAGTTCAGACAGCGTCTCCAGGCCCTGCCCTGCAGGTCCTCAGGCAGTGCCTCTCCTTCCTCAGGCTGCAGCTGCCACATTTCACCCTAGACGGGGCTCCAGAAGAGCAAAGGCCCCCCTCAGGAGCCCCCTGTGGGCAGAGCAGCTGTCTCTGGAGAGATGGACAGCGAGGCGGGCAGCCACAGCCCGAGAGGCTGGGTGCACAGGATGCTGTAGGACACTCACTGCAGGTGTTTACACGTGATGTCGGGGAAGCCAGTGGCCCTGGACCCAGAGGGCGAGCGGCAGAGGGCCAGCACGTAGGCGCGCAGAGTGGCGATCCTCTCCACCCGGAATTTGGTTTCAATTAAGTCCAGGTGTGTTCCTACCACCAGCACCACGGCGTTTGGGGCCTTGGCCTGCAAGAGAGTCTGGGCTGAGGATGGGAACGTCCCCTGGGCGGCAGGTGTGTCAACTCTGGATGCCCATGACCCTCGGCTGGTGCCCCGGAACTCCTCTCTGTAAACCTCGAGGGCCTGCCGCACGCTGGGGGTGTGTGAAGGCCCTCAACTCCTCCCTGGGGTTTCTACCTCTGATTCCTTCAGACTGCACCCCACCTCCTGGCCCACATCACCATTCCACTGCAGGAGAGCCCTGTTCCCCTCCTGGGCCCAAGATGCAGGCCCTCTTACACCAAAGGAAGCAGCAAAGGACAAGGGGGCCAGCAACCATGTAGCGGAGGAGGGACGGAAGGCTGCATTTCACAGCCATCTGCGATCCTGGGGCCTCCGTGACAGAGCAGCCAGGTGCACCCAGGGTCTCCCTACCCGTCTCCTGTGCCCCCACCCCACCCCTGAGACGTGCCGAGGGCTGAAGGCTGGAGGGCGGGGGCCCCTCACCTCGATGTTGAGCAGCCAGAACTGAAGGCTGGCCACGGCCTCCTCCCCCAGAGCCAGGTTCCAGACCACCACGTATAGGGCCTTGTCCGTGAAGAAGCACTGGTTGACCGTGGCCATGCTGGCGGGGCCGCCGATGTCCCAGACGGTGAACTCCACAGACTCAACCTACTTGAGCAACAGGGCAGTGACAGGGAGACACTTTAGCAACCAGGGTGTTAGCCAGTGCCACTGAGAGAACTGATCCCTCAGCACGTCGTACATGGGGTCTGGAAAAGGCGCAGCTGTGGAAAAGCACCGCCACTCTGCTGTGCGTCTCAGGGACCAGCCGTCTCAGGGACAGAAGGGGTGGGCGCTGGACGGCTGGCTCCCTTGGGCGGGGGTGTCTGCGGAGCGCAGGAGGGCGCTGTCTGCGTCAGTTCCAGGTGCGGGAGGTGAGGGACGCCTGTCAGAGGAGCCTGAAGCTGACGGCAGCGCTCACAGCAAGACTGACGCCCCATCTGAGCGTGGGCAATTGCCCACGCAGACGGGCTGGGGGACTCTGCCAGCCAGAGGGCAGTGCCCCCGAGGGTGGCGGCAGAGGGCCCTGAGCACGCAAACAGGTCAGCTGCGGGGCTTCCGGGGAAGGCTGTGTGAACGGCGGTTTCTCTATCGCGCTATGAGGTCAGAGTCTGGCCCGAGCTGCGCTTCTTGGTGGCAAAGAATCATTCCCACCATGATGCAGCTTGGCCTCCAAAACAGTGTGCTGACCGGCTTTTTCGGTTAAAAAAGATGAAAATGGACAGCTGTTCTAAGCTGGCTGAAGGCCCGGCCACCAGAGAGTTACAGAGCTGAGCGTTCACAACATCAGGTGGTTGTCCTTCACTGAAAAGGGTAGGCGGAAACATGAATGATGGCAGAAAGGAAGGGGCGGGGGTCACTCCTCAAACCTCAGACAGCTATTTACTGAAGAACAGCTGGGAAAAACAGCTGGAAGGACAGCTTCAAAAAATAGGAGAGAATCCAGAGATTCTGGTTACTTTCAAAAACCTTTGGACATGCGTTACCTAGGTTTCATTTCTGGGGTTTTCTGGGGAAGGGGGCAGTGCTGGTGTTAATTGTTTGACTGTTCTGGCCCTGGTGGGCAGATCTCCACTCTCTACTTTCCGAGTCCACGTCTACATTCACCCACCTCACTACAACCAGCTCAAATTCATTCTGTTTATGGCTGAGTGATATTCCATCGTGTCTATGTGTCACAAGGTCTTTATCCATTCATCTGGTGATGGACATCTAGGTTGCTTCCATGCCCTGGCTATTGTAAATAGTGCTGCAGTGAACTTTGGGGTATATGTATCTTTTTGAACTGTGGTTTTTCTCAGGGTATATGCCCAGTAGTGGGATTGTTGGGATGGCATTCCCTCGTGGTTCAGCCTTCAATGTGGAAGAATCCGCCTGCAATGTGGAAGACTTGGGTTCAATTCCTGAGTTGGGAAGATCCCCTAGAGAAGGGAAAGTATTCTGGCCTGGAGAATTCCATGGACTGTACAGTCCATAGCGTCGCAAAGAGTGGGACACGACTTAGCGACCTTCACTTTCACTTTTCATGGTAGATTTTTTAGGACTTTCCATAACACAAGGAGCCCAGCCTGGTATTCTGTGTGACCTAGAGGGGTGGTGGAGGGAGGCTCCAGTGGGAGGGGATATATATATATACACACACACAGTTATGACTGATTCATGTTGTATGGGGAAACCAAAACATTGTAAAGCAATTATCTTCCACTGAAGAGATTTTAAGTTATAAAAAAATAGACATTCAGCTTAAATGCCTAATGACTCAAATTGGATTTCCTTGACTTGCAAAGTGATTTTGTATGAAAGACTCTGCAACAAAATTGGTTTCCAGGCCATGGGGAACATCATGCAGCCTCTGGCCTCAAGGCTGCTGAGTTTTCCACAAATAACCTCCTTGCGCCTGTGTGCCCACGTGTATACCACAAACTCAGCAACAGGTAAGGGAGGCATCACTGGCATGTGCCCATCCCTTGGGCTGGGAGAAAACAGGCTCCCTTCTCTGATTCAAGTGTAAGACAATTCTCGCTTTCATCTGGCTCATGCTGAATGGAAAATAGGATGATTAACAGGTTCATTGAAGGACTCATTTAAAATAGGGCTTAGAAACTGGACTTTTCAGAACTTGGGGTGAAAGTGGGTGTCAACGAGGACAGGGCCTTCATTCCGGGGCTGCGTTCTCAGCCTTCCCGCTAGGGGTAGGTACTGGTGTGTCTCACTCCGATAACGGTAGTTCATTCCCCGCCATGGGGAAGGCCCCTGTCACAGGCCATCCGAAGCACAGTCCTTGGGGTTAGAGCTGATGAGGCCTGGGCACTGTGGTCTTCAAAAGCTCATCAAAAAGTCTACCTGTCAGCCAGGCCTGGAACCACTGGCCTGGAACCTCAGCTCAGCTATAAAAGAAAAAATACAAGGACATTTAAGAAATGATTCACTTCCTTGGCAGGAGCTGGTTTGAAACAGTGCATGATGACTCTTGCAAATATCCTGGGACTCAGACACTGGGCAGAGAAAGTCCTGGGCTCTCTGGAGAAGAGGAAGCAGGGGCCCTGGGCACACCCTCCCTCCCACCAGGACTCTGCACGCCGATCATCCTTGACCTTGGCTCTCGAGCCAGCCGGCCTCTGCAGCTCCCACTTGGTGGTCCTGATGGTAGCCTCGCTGTGTACCACCTGGGGGGCCCTCCCCGTCTGTAAGATCTCCAGGAGGGTGGACTTGCCCTGACGCGGCGGACCCACGATGATCATCTTCAACTGCTTGCACTTCTCTGCTTTCCGCAGCTGAGCACGCAGGTAAGACAGCATTGCTTTGGGGCCTGTGCAAAACCACAGCAGGGCAAAGGAGATGCTGCTGCTGATATAGAGGGGGGAACACGCTGACAGCTCTTGAGAAACAAGGTCCTATCTGAAGGAACACCTTCTGTGTATTCTAATGGGATGACCTGAGAAGACTTTTGGGTCTATGGAGAGAAGGTGTGATACAATTCACCCCAAAAGTGAAATCAAAAGGTCAAGGCTCTAAAGACAGCATCCTAGTTTCGCAGAACTTGGCAGCATCTTCCCAAATGTGGGAGCTGGAGGGAGGCTCCATGGGTCCCCAGGAGTGTCTACTCCAGGTCCTTAGCAACTAGACTTGAGCATCTTTCCCTGGGAGGGGGGCTTGCAATGCCAAAGAAGCCCTACCTTCTTTTCTGATCTCTGCAGGCACGTTGCTGATATTCAGGTCTTCAATGTCCAACTGCCAGAGGTTGCCCAGCTGCCCCAACTCAGGAGGGAGCTCTCGGAGGCTAGGATTGCTGAGGGCATACAAACACCATGGGAGAACACACATACACCACAGGAGAACACACACACACACCGTGGGAGAACACACACACACCCCACAGGAGAACATACATACACCCCGCAAGAAAACATACACACACACACCCCATGGGAGAACACACATACACCCTGCGGATAACACACACACACCCTGCGGGAGAACACATACACCCCACGGGAGAACACACAAACACATCACGGGAGAACACACACACCATGGAAGAACACATACACCCCACGGGAGAACACACACACACACACCGCAGGAGAACACACACACACACACATACCATGGAAGAACACACACACACACAGCAGCCTGTCAGCCTCAGGGCCTGTAGGGCCTGGAGGAGCCACTGACAATGTGTTCCCCAAACTAAATACCTTGGGCCCTGATTTCAAGTGTTTCATTTAAATACTAATTCCAAAGCCTTCCCAAGTGGCCCTAGTGGTAAAGAACCTGCCGGCCAATGCAGGAGATGCAAGAAACGCAGGTTCAGTCCCTGGGTTGGGAAGATACCTTGGAGCAGGAAAGGCAAGCCACTCCAGTATTCTCGCCTAGAAAACTCCATGGACAGAGGAATCTGGCAGGCTACAGTCCATGGAGCCGCAAAGAATCAGACTGTGCAACTGAACACGCGTGGTTTTCCAAGGCCTTTTCCCCTGGGAAGCCAGCGGCACAACGGCAGCTCTGTCTTCTGCAAATCCCCATGGCTTAGATCAGGGTCCCCTCCCCCAAATTCCCCATCTCTTCGATTAATTACACTATCATAAAGATGATTACTACCTCTTCTAGACAAGGCAATGTAGCCTGAATTATTTTGCACACTGTCTGAATCCTTCGGCACTATGTGGCAGCAGGTACTCAGTGAATGAAAGGATGGATGATTGAGGCGCTCTTTCCATTATAAATGAGTGAAATAGCAAGGTAGACATCCTTGCATAGCTACCCCTACCTCCCCCTCCCCTACCTCTTTGACTAAGTCTGGCTCTGAAAATCCAACTGCTGCTTCTTGGTATGTAGATAATGTCTCCCTGGCTCCTGCGTCCTTGGATGGTTCACACAAGGACATTCTGCTTCCTGGGCCGAAGGGCCGCTGCAGCAGCGCTGGCTGTGTACTTACTTCCCCAAGTAGAGTTCTGATAAGCTCTTCAGCGACAAACTGAGGGCGGGACTGCATCCAGGTGGTTGTCGTTCAGACAAAGGACTTCCAAAGACTCACTTAGGAAGGCGGGAAATTCGAGTACACACACTGCAAAGAAATGGCGAAGCAGACTGTACACTGGAAGATAATTCTGGGCCGTGACAGCATGGAGGCGGGGGGTGCACACGCTGGTACAAACTCTAGAGGGTATTTTGACAAATCTGTCAGAATGAGATGCTCATCTCACTGACCCAGGGATTCCAATTCTAGGAAACGGTCCTACAGACATCCTAGCATGTGTGGCAAAGATGTGAGAACAAGGACACTCAGTGGCACAGTTTGCAGTAACAAAGGTAGAAGACAGCTTGTATATCCACCCACAAGGAGTTGGTTAAATGAACAATGGGATTCTATACAATTATTACAAAGCACAGGGTGGGTCTACATGTATGGGTATGAAGAGATACACAAGAGATACTGGCAAATCAAAAAAGCAAGGTGTGGAAGCAGGTATCTAGAAGCCTAAATTTGTGTACCATAAAACGTGTGCAGACATGTGAAAAAATAGCCCCCCATGCACTTAGATATGTTATATGCATGCATGCATAATTATGCATGCCATATGATGTTATGTGCATGTGCACACAAACACTTGCCTACATGCTGACTTTTGTTACATGAAGTTATGTACACACATGTTATATGCATGCACACATATATCACACATGCACATTAATGTGTATACATGTTACATGTTGTTATCAACATGTGTAC
The DNA here is from genome assembly GCA_006408675.1 of Madoqua kirkii. NCBI lineage: Eukaryota > Metazoa > Chordata > Mammalia > Artiodactyla > Bovidae > Madoqua > Madoqua kirkii. The sequence continues at coordinate 66,599 of SJYC01082642.1, forward strand.
AAAAACTACAAATACACACATTACATATGTTACGTGTTATAGTACACGTCAGACACAAATGCAATTGCTACCACAGACGCGTGAGTTCTCTCTGGAGAAGGAGGTCACCGGTGTAACTAACTGAGCAGGACCCTGTGGGGCTTTCCCAGAACAGCCCTCCCCGACCCCACGTCCTCTGCTCGCCTCTTGTCTGTAGAAAAACTGGGGCCTTCTAGGCTTCCCCAGCTCCAAAGAGTACTTTTCATCAGAGAAGCTGAGAAGTACAGAAAGAAAGGAAAACAGCCAAGCAAGCCCAAATGATAGTTCATCCATTAAACAAGTCAAGGAGCTTTAGTTCCTCCCCAAGGGCTATAGCGAATATTCTGAGTCCCGAATATATTGAGCTGTTTTGCAGAGTCTGAGACCCCCGTCAGGTGGAAGCAGTTAACTGCGTGCTGTCCACAAGCACGTAGACCCCAGACGGCTCGGAACCAGAAAGTTGACGCTGACTCCCGACTGCCTCACCACCAATCAGTCAGGTAAACGTCCGTGAGCTGCTCCCAGCCCCACAATCCTCCTCCCTCACCCTGTCTTTAGAAACCTTTCCCTGAAAGCCTTTGGGGAGTTCAAGCCAGTGAGCACCAGCCGCCTGGACAGCTTGCTTGCCTAGACAGGCGCCTGCGATAAACGCTGCTCTTGCCTTCACCATGAGCCAGTGTCGCTACGTGGTCTTTACTGGACACGAGTGAGTGGACCTGAGCTCGGTTTGGTAACACTGGAAGACTGGATATTCACCCCACACCATTGGGTGCAGTTCAGAAACTTTGTTTACCATATATTAATGCATATATTACTTCTTCAATTGAAAAAAAGCCAGTTAACTGAAAAAATAATAATGTGGACTTGGTTTTTATGCTTCCTAGGAACAAGTCAACTCTCTAGTACATTTAAGTTATTTCAGTAATTATGCTGGTTTTGAGGTTCCTATTAAAATTACATCAAATTTGCTGTTTCTACCGCACCAGAGTGTGTGAGTTAAGAAAGAATGTGGGGAAAGCTTGGAAACTGATAGGAATCAGAGGGTCGGATTGCAACAGAATCTCTGAAGCGCCTTCTCCTCTCTCATGAGGCAGGGAGAATGGGGGCAAGTGAGCACCCCCCTGAGGGTCCCTTTCAGCTCAAATTCAAGATAAAACAACTGCCTCAAAGCCCTCTCAGCCAGGTCTCTGCCAGACATACAAGATAGAGAAGCTGGAATTCTTTTGTGGGGCTGAAATGATGCCCCTGCCCTGGATCACAGCTCTCTCTTAACTCTGGCTTTTCTTCACACGTGTAGATGCAGTCTCAATGGTAACAGGGTAACCTGGCATCAGAGAATGTTCTGGGAGAGACGATAACAGAATACTGATATTGGCGCCCGGATAATTTGCCCAGCTAGTACCACATGAATGGGACTCAACACAGTGGCCCCTACAGAAACAAATGTGCAACAGATTCTTAAGGACAGCTTTGTACTAATCCTTGTTCTATAAGAAAAATGTTCAAAAAATGTTGTTTTTTTTAAAATGAAAAAGAATGATCAACTTCACCCTGCCCTAATTCGCATGGAAAAAAACATCAAGAAAGACCCACTTTCTTCCCAGAGAACACGTTCTGAACACATGGCCTCTGTACTTTCCATATTTAGTTTCACCTTGGTGTGTAAGAAGCCTCTTTAAGAAACAGACAGATGGAATAAGGGACTTGTCCTCTAAACAGAGACAACACCTGTCACAGACCTCTTGGCCCAGAATGGAAACTCTGAAAACCGGGCTGGGCAGAGAGCACAGCTTGAGGTATTTATAAACTGTAATTACTTATTCACACGTTATTTATGACTCAGCTGGTCTGAATTTTACTGTAAAAATGGCCATCCAAATTATTTTTGGACAAGACCACTGCGCCAACGTGACTACTTGAATGTACATAAATCTACTTGGAGTTTTCTATCCATCTGCAAATAAGTAGAGATGATGCCTCACCCCAGGTCAACAGCCCGAGAGAACAACGCTCCTTGGAAAAGCATCTCTCCCTTTCACCCAGGCACGGGCCTCAACTCTCTAGATAAAATCGACAAAATCACAGGGCTCTTGTTGTGTGCAGACAGCTCAGCGCCCCCACCCCTGCCAAGGAGCCTCCCGAGGGGTGGGTCCTCCCCAGCTCCAGCCACGCCCCTGCTGGCCCCCGCGGGGCCACTTCTCAGGGCACAGTGCGTGTTTCTGCCCCGCTGGGCCCCGTGTGCCTCTGGTCTTGCACTCTGGCAGTTTCATGAAAAAGCGGCTGGTCCCCGGGGAGTGCTGGCCCACCTCCTAAGGCGCCGGCACGGTCTGCCTTTCTGGACTAGAGACATCCTTCTAGTCCACTCCAACCCCCGAGGCTTGGCCCGCCACAGTGGGAGTGCAGCTGAGGTCCACCAGCAGCCCTTCTCCTGCCCATCAGCCTGTTTGGGCTTCCATGAGACAAAAAATGCTTGCTTTTCCTTCCTTCCAAGTGAAATCCTCAGGTCTGGACTCAATTTCCAAAGTCCTAAGGCTCTTTGTTTTGAAAAGGATCAGTTATGAAATTCCAAATTGCATTTCCTTAGTAGCGAGGTTCGAGGCCTTTCTGTTTCTTCCTGGGCCATCTGGATTTCCTTTCCTGTGAACTGTTTATATCCATTGCCCAGTTTCTGCCTATTGGGTTGCCTTTAAAAAAAAGTCAATTTGTAAGCCGTCTTTGTATATTAGGGCCTTAAGCCAGTTTATGTTGCAACAATTTTTGTTGCAAATATTTCCTCTTGGTCTGTTTGCATTATGACTTTGCTTACGATGCCTTTTACTGAACAAAGTTTTCCCATTTTTTACAATGCTAAAGATTTTTTTGCTTTTTAAAAAATTACTCTTGGATTTCCCACCTAGCTTTTAAAGATCTGCCTACACTCAAATTATATATTTATGCTCTTAAATGTTATTTTCTTTTTCTTTTATGCTTCAAGCTGACATCTGCATGGAGCTATTTTGTAACTGATGTAAGGTGGGCACCTAGTGCTGTGTTTTCTCTTCTTTTAGCTGGACAAGCAGTTATATCAGCGCTATGTATTAAAACAATAAGACATTCTTTTTCCCACTGAATTGAAATGCCACTTGTGTCATACTAAATTCCTCTTCTCTGTTCCACTATGATACATTCTTTTTTTAATCAAATATAATCATCAAAAAAGGGCAACATGTAGGCCGACTGTTTAGTCTGCCTCCTGTAAATGTGTCTTGGCCTCTGTGGCATTGCTTATTCCCACCTGACAGTACCTACACTTAAAAAGTAGTTGTCAAATAGATCAATCAAGCTGGAGAAAAAAGTTATATTACACCTAAAATAACCTAAATATCGGCTCCATTGGACAATATCCACAGGGATATATCTGTGAGTGTTGACGGCATTAGAACTCCTGACTTTAAGATTAAAAAAGAGGGCTGGTGATTGAATGAGAGGGACAAGTCCACACCTCTCGCTGTACTTTACAGAAATAAGGAACTAAAAGAACTTTTTTCCTAGAAATGTTCTCTGCTGAACTGGCCTTGTCATGTGGCCAGTCCCAACGCTCTAGAAAAGGTTCTGTTTCTGAGGAGTCTGGAGGAAGATCTCGAGCTCCTCTAGAGTCTCAGCGCAGCCAGGACAGCCGGCAGGACCCAGGACCGTGGTGTTTCCCCAGGCACCTCACAGGAAGCCACGGTGTGGAGGAGTCCTGCCCCCAGGCCCAGGCCACAGTGCTGGCCTGGCTCTCCCGCTCAGCAGCCCCTGCCCATGTCAGTTAGCCCTGTGCTCAGACCGAATCGGGTCCCCTCACATCCATGAGTGGGGGCCCTGACCCCCAGCACGATGGCATTGGAGAGGAAGTCTTTGGAAGGTGACAGAGTTTAGATGAGCTCATGAGGGTGGCCCCACAATGGTATTACTGTCCTTATAAGAAGAGACATCAGTGGGCGCTCTCTGCTATAGGGGGACAGAGCAAGAAGGCAGCTGTCTGCAGGCCAGAAGAGGGCCTTCACCAGAAACTCACTGTGCACCCTGACCTTGGACTTCCAGCCTCCAAAACTGGGAGAAAATATATTTCTGTTGGTTAAGCCACCCAGTCAGTGGTGCTTTGCTATGGAAGCCTGAATTGAAGACACTCCGGGAGGCTGTTTCCTCATTGGCAAGATGGAAAATCACATCCCACATCATGTTGTGGTGGTTACAGAGAGACTGACACAGGCAAGGTATCTAAGGCAGTTCTCACAGAGCAGGTCATCCATACATGGGAGCTGCTGGACTTACTGGGCTGCAAACAGGAAAGGGGGCTTTGGGACAAAGATGGCCACCTATGTGACACGAGCCACGGGCACAGTCAGGAGCCCGAATCAAGCACGGGCGTCTCTGGCATTCCACGGGCACCGCAGGTGAGAGCCCACCAGAGCCGTCTCCCTGCAGGGCCCCCCCCACCCCGAGCCGTCTCACCTCCCTGCGGCCACACACATACCTGCCTCCGTCCCCGAACGCTGGCGGCCTCTGGTGGTGAAAAAGGAAATGCGCTTTGTTTTAAGGATGTCTTCGTTTCTGTAGGGGAGAGACGTCCAGGTTTGAGGAAAGCATGGGCAAAGACATTTCTTCTTGGGCTGTGACTATGCAATGGCACGCAGAAAGAAGGGAGAAGATACCCCAGCAGGGCGTTGGGCCTCTGTGGCCGATATGTAAGCGTGGACAGCCACTGTCTGCTAACTACACCAGGTGTGCTCACAAGTCTTTTGGGGAAAAAAAAAAAAAACCAAGCAGAGAAGGTGACTGGCGGTTTCCATCCTTGAGCTTTTCCGTCTCAGGCAGGAAGGCCCACTCCAGGGGCTGCTGCTTTTCTCTTCACCAGGGGTGCTCTCTTGGAGGGGAAAGTCCCACTGAGATGCCCCAGCGGTGGCCCTCAGCCAGTGAACTAAGGAAGCTGGTCTTCCTAAGGAGACCTTGGAGGGTACATTTTATTCAGTCTACACATATTGGCTAGTGACTGGCAATTTGAACAGAAGGAAAACTGAGGCTGACACAGGGAGAGTGTTCAGGAGTCTTTAACATTAAAAAGATCATACATCATGACCAAGTGGGCTTTATCCCAGGGATGCAAGGATTCTTTAATATCCACAAATCAATCAATGTAATTGACCACATTAACAAATTGAAAAATAAAAGTCATATGATTATCTCAATAGATGCAGAGAAGGCCTTTGACAAAATTCAACATCCATTTATGATAAAAACTCTCCAGAAAGCAGGAACAGAAGGAACGTACCCAACATAATAAAAGCTATATATGACAAACCCACAGCAAACATTCTTAATGGTGAGAAATTGAAAGCATTTCCCCTAAAGTCAGGAACAAGACAAGGGTGCCCACTTTCACCACTACTATTCAATATAGTTCTGGAAGTTTTGGCCACAGCAATCAGAGCAGAAAAAGAAATAAAAGGAATCCAAATTGGAAAAGAAGAAGTAAAACTTTCACTGTTTGCAGATGACATGATCCTCTACATAGAAAATCCTAAAGACTCGACCAGAAAACTACTAGAGCTAATCAATGAATATAGTAAAGTGGCAGGATATAAA
>SJYC01082644.1:0-11469 GCA_006408675.1 Madoqua kirkii
TGAGAGTCCCTTGGACTGCAAGGAGATCCAACCAGTCCATTCTGAAGGAGATCAGCCCTGGGATTTCTTTGGAAGGAATGATGCTAAAGCTGAAACTCCAGTACTTTGGCCACCTCATGCAAAGAGTTGACTCACTGGAAAAGACTCTGATGCTGGGAGGGATTGGGGGCAGGAGGAGAACGGGACAACTGAGGATGAGATGGCTGGATGGCATCATGGACTCGATGGACATGAATCTGAGTGAAATCTGAGAGATGGTAATTAACAGGGGGGCCTGGTGTGCTGTGATTCATGGGGTCACAAACAGTCAGAGAGGACTGAGCGACTGAACTGAACTGAACTTGCAGATCTTTCTCCTTTGTGCAGGTTAAAGCTCCTGCAAGGGTGTATTTGTCCTGTAAATCACTGCTTTTCTAAAGCTCCCTGTTCTTGCAGCCAGATGACAGTTGCAGGGGTGGGGCTGCGTGAGGGGCTGGAGGAGTCTGGAAGGAGGGGTGTCTGACTGGCTGCCCTTCCTTCAGGCGTGGGGGTGAGGAAGCACCCAAAGAGCTTTCCTTTCTTTTCTTGTCTGCATTTTAAAAAAGGTCTGGGCTTTTTTTGTTGTTGTTGTTGTTGTTGTTTTTTTTCTGTTTAAGTGAGGTGGAGGGTGGTGGAACAGAAAATTAAGTATTTACTGAAGCTTATACTTTGGTAAAAATGTGGGTGGGGGAAGGGCAGACATTTTTCCCAACTGCCTGTTATATGCCAAGTGCTTTTCCTTCTGGACTTGATGCTTTTGACTGAGATCATGTTTGACAGATGTAAATATTAGTGTCAAAATAGAAGCTAAGATGAAGGAACATTAATTAGGAGGTATAGAATTTACTTCATATTATGTGTCCTGACATAATTTTTATGGCTTGGCTCAAGTGACAGTTTTAAGAACACATCCTCACTGATGCGACGTTACTGCTTTCTAACTCTGTCTACTTCGTGGCCTGTTATGATGATGAAAGTTGACCAAGTAAACCAGTATCAAGAACTAAGTCTGGTAGATCTGGGAAAAATAGAACTAGGTCCCGAAGCCACTCTTTGGTTAGCCAAATTTGTTCTGCATGAGATGGCACTGAAGATACATAGAAGCAAGTGGCTGTTATCACACACTGAGAGCTGTAATGCACAGTCCAGAAGAGGATGGAAAGACACCCTTCAGTGCACTGCAGAGGTGCTGCAGATCACCAAGCAAACCGTGAGATTAGATGTGCCTATAATAGAAAGAAAGCTTGAGAGAAAAATCAGTAAACCTCACAAAGACATCATTGGCATCAGTGCTCAAAACTAAGGCTCTTTGGACCAGGTGAAAAGTTTTTAATGAGTAAATTTTCATCTCTAAATAAAAAAGTGATACAGACCAAATTCATTGTAAATACTGGCAATCTATGGAAGTTCAGAAACTATAAACTCTGAAATGAAAGTTAATTTTCTAAAACCAAACGTAAAAATAAATCTTTGGAAATCAGATAGTAGTCTTGAAACCATGGAAAACACAAGTGTAATGGATAATAAAACCCAGGCAGAGTCAGATGGAGAAATGTCTTCAGATAATGACTCATACCACTCTGATGAATTCCATATAAATTCTAAGTCTGATTAAGACAGACAGCTAGCTAACTCTTCAAAGAGTGTAGGGACAGTAGACTATTTCTTCCTAACTGGTATTATTGCTTCAGCACCTCAATTAGGCAGAAGATCTTAGTGTATTAGAAACACTGATATTAGCATTCATGTTCCTTCAGAGGTTACTATTGCTCATGAATGTGGGCTTGGAAAAGGCCATGAAGAAAAGGACTTTTGAAGAAAAGTCCTTCTGCTGACATCATATACACGTTGACTGGCTTTGCCAAGCCTGTGGATATTTGCTGTCACAGATTTGTTCAGGATGCACAAAACAAAATGACCAAGCTATCAGAAACCAGATCTGTTTATCAGCAGGATAGGAAAAAAGGAAATCAAACAACTAATCAAGTTCCCTGGTGGCTCAAAGGTTAAAGCATCTACCTGGAATGCGAGAGACCTGGGTTTGATCCCTAGATCAGGAAGATCCCCTGGAGAAGGAAATGGCAACCCACTCCAGTACTCTTGCCTGGAGAATCCCATGGAGGGAGGAGCCTGGTAGGCTACAGTCCATGGGGTAGCAAAGAGTCAGATATGACTGAGCGACTTTACACACCATGAAGAAATTCAACTGAATCAACAGAAACAGATAACTTCTCCACCATCTCAATTAGATGTCTTTTTCTGCAACAGGGCCACAATTTGTGTCAGTTGAAACTCAAAAGACCACCAGCTCCAAATCCAGCAGGCTTGAACCTGAGACAGGGCTTCATGTAACTCTTTTTCCTTCAGAGAGCTGTAGCAATAGAGCAGTCTCTCCCTTTGCAAAGGTTTGAAGTTTCACAGAACAGGTTGCTAACATTACCCAAGCTGGATTAACCCAGGGGATAAAGTTTGCAGTGGCAAATGTTCAGAAGAGCCCTATAGAACCTGAACTAGTTAAAGAAGTCCAACAAAATGAACTTTAAAATATATTTACACAATGCCAGACACGACTAATTCAGATTTGGTTTTTAATTACACAGAATCCTGTGGTTTTCATTTCATCCAAAAAAGAGGAAGTGTCACATAATCTGTACTGTCTTTGAATTTAAGTATCACAAATTCTAATTATGTTTATTTGGAAAGGTTCTAAAGGAGACTAAAGCTGAGCAGATTTCCAAATTATAGAGCTAGGACAATTGAAGTGCATCATCCTAGGATGTGTAGACTTAAGTAGCTTATACACTGTAAGGAGGTTTGTCTCTTGAAAAGTAATTCAGCAACAGATTACTTTGGGATGTAATAATCTGAACGTTTTTTGAAGTGCGGTGGGTGGGAAGAATGTATGAAATAGACACAAAGGGTGGACATGGACCATTTAGGTAATTAGCATTTTTCATAATTTGCTTATGTTCTGTCAGTTCATTTCTGTGTGTTATCTCTAAAGGGAAATACTTAGTTCTGGGACTTGAAAGTGTTACTAGAATGGAGTAACTAGTATTTACATTTTAACATAAAAAACTATTGCTTTAGCTTTTGATGCTTAACTATTCCCTAAAGAGTTAATTGAGGGCTAATGGCACTATATAGTCAAGAAATGTATGCCCATTTGATCCTAATTTTCCCCACATCCTACTTAAACAAATTTAAAATATTGCTACCTTGTAAACTCCAAAGTCCAGGAGCATTAAGACTTGCCAGTCATAAAACGTGAGATGTCAGCTATGAATATCAGAACCTATGAAGTTTGCTCTTTTCAGAATTATTTAGAATGTACACATATTAGATACTGGTAATGCCTGAAAGAAGTCTTCAAGGTGTAATTTTTTGCAGAAGGCAGTCCATCACATATTGTGTAAACTATCATAACTATTTAAAATTTAGTCTGAAGCACAATTGTGCTAAAACTTTAGGTTTTATGACTGTAACCTTGACCACATGGACCCAGGACCTCTTCTGTAAGCCCATCATTAAGAAAGTTGCATATCTTATTCCAAACAAGTATTGGTTTATCTGGCACCTTTAGAGCCTTTTGCTATTGAAGTGATTCTCAGCTAAACATTATGTCTGTTGTAACTTTGACAAGTATATCTACTATTGTAACTTATCAGTGTTATATCTTTTTTTGAAGTGTCAAATGCTGTGACTATGCAAAATAAAATATCATTATAATTTAAAGTGAAAAAAACACAATGCTGTTTATAAGAAACACATCTAAGACAAAGAGAAAACAATATAAAGGCTGGGAAAGCTTACACAAGGTGGATGCAAAGGGAAAAAGAGAAGTGTGGCCATGTGCAGAGCAGACAAACCCAGTTCTAAGGATAGAAGCTTTGACGGGGTCAAGGCAGATATCTGACATAATGAATAGGTCCAAAGGAGTTATAAAGCCATAACAAGGAATACAGACCAAAAACTTTCAGAACTATTTGAAGAACTAGATAAAAATCAGTAGATGAGGAAACCAAGACCCAGAGATGTAAAGAACCAGATGGAGGTCCTAGAGCAGTGAGGCCCGGAGCCCAGATTAGAACAGAGTCGGGAAGCCGCCCACCAGAGCTGTGCTTGACCACAAGCCCATAAACCAAATATTCAGAGATGATGTCAAGACGGTTCCAGTACAGAGAAAAGCCAAAGTAAATGAAGGAACAAACAAAATAAATCATGAAAAATAAAAAAAATCTAGTGGTTCCTTGAGGACCTCTAGAATATATAAAACCCCAACCAGCCTGCTTAAATTTAAAAGATAAAAAGTAAAACTGTTCAACATCATAAATCAATACCATGAATGGAAATATAACTGCAGACATAGAAGAAAATAATTACCAAAAAAGGTAAATGTAACATACCATGATGGCAAATTCAAAACTCTAAAGGAAATAGATGATTTTCTGCCAAAATATAACCTCTTGAACTGCATGTAAGCAAAGCAGAGAACCTGAACTGACTAATGGTTTCAAAAGATGTCTGAAAACAAAAACCTGCTTTATCTAATCAACCATTAGCAATAAAGAATTCCTATGAAACTTCTCCAAACTGTAATAAAATGGGAAGTTCTCCAAGTCATTCTGTAAAGCTAACATTGTCTGATACCAAAATCTCAAAGACAATAGAAATAGAAAAGTATAGATCAATTACCTATAAATATAGAAGCAAACATTGTAAATAAAATATCAATAGGTCAAATCCATCCATAATAACACCAATTAACATTTATTACAAGATTTAAATATTGGGTCCACACCTACTATCATTCATTAGAACAGCAAATTAAAGTAGAAAAACTATGTGAGTCTGTCCACAGCTGCTGGTATAGATCCAATAAAATTCAGCAACTTTTCTTAATAAAAACCTAAGCAAAGAGAAATACATGGAAACTACCTAAATGCAGCAATAGTCTATTTACCAAAAATGCTGAGCCAAGACCTTTAAAATCAGGAACAAGAGAGATACATCTGCTCTTTTCAGATGATTCAACTTTTGACATTTCTGCTAATACACAATAAGCCGTGGAATAAAGTTAAATAAATATTAGAAAAGACAAGACAAACCTGGTTTGAATTTGCAGATAACTTGATATATACCTAAAAGTTTTGAGGAACTTCTCTGAAAACTATTAGAATTAATAAGAGGAGTTGGTAAGGGGATTGGGTAAAACAAATAAACAGAAGAGCTTTCCTGCATATCAGCAATGTTAAGTTGGAAATGGGAAAGAATGATATACCTTCCATTCAAACAATGGCAAAAACAGTAAAAAATAAAATAGGTTCAGGAAACCTTTATCAGGAAAACTATAAAATGCGATTAAAGGACCTAAATGCAGCGGACGCCACCATGGAAGTTACTGTGGGAAACACACAAAAGGGAAAAACACACGTCTGACAGCAGCCAGGGTGTTTTTGAAAAAAGCAAATAAGGAGTAGAAAACTTTCATTCACCAGTCGTAAGGTTTAAACAAAATGCCTATAATCAAAACAGCATGGCATTTGAACAGAAATAGATTAAAAGGCTAATGGACCAGTGCAGAGAATCCCAAAATGTATATAAGTATATACTGGAAGAAACAGCAATGGTGACATTTTAATCCAGGGGGAAAATCAAAGTTTACTTTAAAAATTGTGCTGGAATATTTGATCATCCACCTGGAAGAGAGGAAAGTTAGATTCCCTCCCTCAAACCACATACATGAAGAAATACCAGGAAAACTGAGACCTAAAATGTAAAAAATAAGAGTCAAAATAGTATAAAAGACTCTAGGAGAATATTTACATAAAATTGAGGGGAAAATGACTTTCTTATATAACCTAAATGCCATAAAGGAAAAGACAGACACATTTGGTTATATATTTGCATATCTTCAGAGAAGATATGCGAATCTTCTGTACTCTTGCCTGGAAAATCCCATGGACAGAGGAACCTGGTGGGCTGCAGTCCATGGGGTCGTGAAGAGTCGGACAGAACTGAGCGACTTCACTTTCACTTCTCACTTTCATGCATTGGAGAAGGAAATGGCAACCCACTCCAGTGTTCTTGCCTGGAGAGTCCCAGGGGCGGGGGAGCCTGGTGGGCTACTGTCTATGGGATCGCACAGAGTCGGACATGACTGAAGAGATTTAGCAGCAGTAGCAGTAGCAGTCACATATCTTTGTTATCTCAAGAGATAACAGACAAAAGACAAATAATGGATTGGGAAAAATATTGGAAACATCTATGATAAACAAAAATCTCTCATATACTATAAGACTCTTCAAAATTAGAAGGAAAAGGTGAGTAATCCTTGAGAAAAATAATCAATAAATTGTAACAGGTAACTCACATAAGGGGAAACACAAATAATTTATGAGGATATGCAAAGCTGCTCAACATTATTAAGATAAGAAATATGGACATTAAAACAAGAAGATTCCATTTTTACCCATCAGAGTAATGAAAATTAAAGTGCCCCTGGACATCCAGTGCTGTCCAGGGTGTGGGGAATAGAAATCCCCACATCGCACTGGTGAGAATGTTGAGTCACCACAGCGTTTGGGGAAGTGATTCCAAAGCAGTCCACTTTCAGGACTTTGATCTACATAAGAAATACCCTAGAAATCAGGCTATATCACAAGCACAAAACCAAGAAATAATCCAAATGTCCACCACCAGGAAAAGGGCTGAGTCAACTAAGCTATATTCACTCTAGATTTAAGGCACATATCAAAAAGAATGAGATACAGCTACATTGACTGAACGAGGGGGAGTCAGTGATAGAGTGCTCAATTTAAAAAGCCAAATTGAAGATAATATAAATAATGCAATTCTATTTTTGTTATTAAAATGCTAAACTAACTAGAACTAATTCCCATATGTGTTTTTTCCTAGTTTTATTGAGCTATAATTGATATATGACATTGTATAAGTTATGCTGTGTTGATCTAATATATTTATATATTGTAAAACGATTACTACTGTAGCCTTAGCTAACACCTGTACCATCCCACTTAAGTACTATTTCTTTTTTGTAGTGAGTACATTTAAGATTTATTCTCTTAGAATATTCATGTATATAATACAGTGTTATTAGCTGCAATCACAGTGCTACACATTCGCTCTCCAGGGCTTATTTATCATATGGCTGAAGTGACCAGCACTCCAGCTATATGACCAACATCTTCCCATGTGCCCCGCCCCTCAGGCCTTGTCAAACCATCTACTATGGTTTTAGCTTCCACCAATAAGTAAAAACATACAGTGCTTATCTTTCTCTGTCTGACTTCTTTCACTTGGAGTAGTGTCCTCAAAGTCCATCCACATTGTTACAAATGGGGCCATGCCCTTCTTTCTCATGGTTGAAGAGTAATCTGCTGTATGTAAACACCACCTCTTCCTTATCCATCCATCCACAGACAAAGACTACTCACCATTTTTCCCGGACAACTGCTGGGCAAGGCGCTTGCTTCAACAAAATACTTCCTGAGGAGATGTTTGCTGGGGTCAGGACTGTCCAGGAGAATGTAGGAGCAGAAAAAGGCTCCGTGCCGAATCAGGAATATGGCGATATCTTCATTCCCTACAGGACAGGAAGCAGAGTGCTCAGGGCATTCTGGACGCAAAGTGTGTCACGGTTGGCCAAGAGGCCAGACACGCACGTGACACGAAAATGAAAAGGGCATGAATGCCTCTGTTGCCGCCTCTGCCTCCACGGGTGCCCGTCAGGGAGAGCACTTCTGTTCGGCTCTGCCCCCTGCAGCACCTCTGAGGAGAGCCGCGTTTGCCCTGGTTGGTCCCTGGCACTGAAATCCCCTCGCAGGAGGGAATCAGGGGAAAGAAGAAGGACGCAGATCTTTTGAAGAAGCCAAGAACAGAGCTGCAAAACTCCACACAGGACGCTGGAGAGCAGAAGGCGAGCGTGAAGGGCAGCTCCGCGTCTCTACAGCACAAAGGCTCTCGCGGGCGGCCTGAGCGGGACCCACCTGACTTGATGGCCGCGTACAGCGGCAGGCGCACGATGACAGGGAACTCGTTCTTCCTGACTGCATAGCTCTCCGGGTCGGCCCCGTAGGTCAGGACCAGGAGTTCACCACCGCCAGGTGCCCCTGCTGGCAGGCCAAGGCCAGCATCCAGTTCAAGAGCCGCTGGGGGCTGCAGGGGCCTGCATGGATGACAGGACAGGGAGGGCGGCTGAAGGGGCAGTCGTTCCTGCTCTGAAATCCCCTCCAGCCGCGGCCCTGTTTCCAGCTGAAAGTCACTTATGTCCAGTTGACAGTGTCTATGCAACAGCCCCTCTGAACTGCATGTGACATTTCCCCACATCACTATAAATCCACCTGCCCATCAAATAACACCCGCTGGGGAAAAGTAGCATTCAGAACAGCACATGCAGTGAGATCACGACGAAAAACGTCTGTGTGGAAATAAAACTAGAAGAACCACCTACCCTTAGAGCTGCAGAATTCTCTCCAGGTGGTAAGATGGTGAGATGACCTTATTCTCTGCCTCATCCCCAGCCCTGACCACAGCCCTGGGGCAGCGTCACACACAGGGACACAGGTTTTGGAGACAGGTGACTTAGGATTAAAATATTTCAGCTGTGTCATCTGGGGCAAATTTCTTATCCTCTATGTGGCTCAGTTTACCCATAAGTAAAATGGGAAGAGGAACACCCTGCCTTTCAAGTTTAATGTGGGGATTAAATGACATTGTGTATGTCAAGTACTTGACTCAATAAACCGTCACAACATCTGACAAGTGCCTGATATAGCTCACTGTGGTATGTCATTATGTTCTTAGAGTAATAACACTTTCTGCTTTCCCGAATTATCTGTAGTATGTGTGTATACACACATACCACTTTCATAAGTCAAAAAATACTTTGATGAAGAAACAGATCAGCCTAAAACTTAAGAGAACTGCTCCCTAAAAGAACTGCCTACTTAATTCCCAGATGAAATAACACACTGAACGAACAGGGACAGCATGGGCTGAAATGTCACAGTATCTTCAAGTTCAAAGTAATGCAAGGTCTTTTGGATCTGGCTGCCATGGAAAAATGATCTCATCTCCCACGTGGACACTTCACAATTGTATCATAATACTCATTCCAGAAGTGGAGAGTTCTCAGGAACCAAAGTGCTCTGGAGCTGAGAGAGAGTGCCTCTCTGTGTCATAATAAACTGACCAGGAAATGGGGTGAGGTAAAGAAGGCAAGAATTAAAACTCAGTACACAAGGTACCTGGCATCATGTCTGGGGTGCAGTGGGTGCTAAATAAATATCCTTTCTTTGCCCTCAACTGATGACTAAAATGAGCATTTCAAAGGAGGAGGTACATAAGCAGAAAACAAATTACCCCTAACTCAGTTTATGACCAGATATCCAGCTGTGAGAAATGCAGTTGTCATGCTGCTAACTTCTGCTAAGGACGGAGTATATCAGTCTCAGGAAGCAGGCCCGGTATTTCACAGTCATCATTTTAACATGAGGAGACCAAAGCTCAGGGACAGTTGGGAGCTTGCTGAAGGTCCGACAGTTGGTAGATGCAAAGTCAAGCCTTAAGATCTGCTTTCAGTTCAGTTCAGTCGCTCAGTCATGCCCAACTCTTTGCAACCCCATGAATCACAGCATGCCAGGCCTCCCTGTCTATCACCAACTACAGGAGTTCACTCAGACTCACATTCATCGAGTCGGTGATGCCATCCAGCCACCTCATCCTCGGTCATCGCCTTCTCCTCCTGCCCCCAGCATCAGAGTCTTTTCCAATGAGCTAACTCTTTGTATGAGGTGGCCAAAGTACTGGAGTTTCAGCTTTAGCATCATTCCTTCCAAAGAAATCCCAGGGCTGATCTCCTTCAGAATGGACTGGTTGGATCTTCGTGCAGTCCAAGGGACTTCTTCTTCAACACCACAGTTCAAAAGCATCAATTCTTTGGTGCTCAGCCTTCTTCACAATCCAACTCTCACATCCATACATGACCACAGGAAAAACCATACCCTTGACTAGATGGACCTTAATCAGCAACGTAATGTCTCTGCTCTTCAATACGCTATCTAGGTTGGTCATAACTTTTCTTCCAAAGAGTAAGCGTCTTTTAATTTCATGGCTGCAGTCACCATCTGCAGTGATTTTGGAGCCCCCCAAAATCAAGTCTGACACTGTTTCCACTGTTTCCCCATCTATTTCCCATGAAGTGATGATAATTTCTGCTTTACCCAAAACCGAAGGGTACTATCTTAACCATATAAACCCCTGTGTATATCTTTGAGGCCCAAATCCAGCTCAAAGAGCCCCATTTTGGTTTCCATCTTTCCACCTCTTATTTCTCATCAGCCCTGCTGAGCTACAAAACCAGGAATTACATAATGATGTCCTTCAAGTGACGGTCATAATTACACTGTGATGTACCCACCCACCATGGACCTCTCGTCCCTCCTCTTCTTGGACCCGCCCTTGTTCTCCAGCTGCCTCTTACCTTACCTTACTCCTGACAAGGGCCACCCTCCCTACAGGTTGGGAATTCCCAGAGGACAGACCCTGTTCTGCCCATCTCTGCATCCCCACAGGGCTCAGTACAGTGCCCTGAACTCCTTCAGTCCCACTAGCTCTGTCCCGAGTTGAATTAAAGACAGGACACCCCAGGAGCTGCTGAAAACCATGCTCAGCTCCAACACACTCAGGTCCAGCCAAGCTCCCCACTCTGCAAAAGCAGGCAAACCAGGCTCTTCCCTTGCTTGTCTGTCAAGTAAACACCTACTCGGTCTGCAAAGTCCAGTTGAGATGCCGACCCCTTCTGAAGACCCCAGCCTGCACGCAGACAAGACCATCCCCTGATGTGTGGTCACAAACGACTGTGCAAACACTTCATCCTCTGCATGGTTACACCACACAGTTACTCTTTCCTGCCTCAGTTTCCTCTGCTGGACCAGGAGCTACTAAAGGGCTTGGACCATCTTTTTAAAAAGCCTCTGTGTCTTTCAGGTTCTGCAGTGTGTCCAGTACTTGGCAAATGCTCAGTAACTGTAAGCTGTCCAATGAGTGAGTCAGCTGGCATAGACTCTTTGGGGCAAGAACAGAGCTACTCTTGGGGATTCCTGAGGAGAAAGAATCAGCCACTGGCACCTCAGGGCCTCCTCTCTGTCTTCCTATACCTTGCTTGACCCAATCTGTGTCTATGGGCCCTAACAGTGCCGATTTCTGTTCATAAACTCATTCTTCCTCCAGGCATATGAGGGGCATGCCAGCTTGGAACAAAATCTGAGCACAAATCTGCCTCAAAGGACACAGTCAGACACTCCCTTAACAGTAAAAAAAAAAGTGAAAAGTGAAAGTCACTCAGTTGTGTCTGACTCTTTGCAACCCCATGGACTATACAGCCCATGGAATTCTCCAGGCCAGAATACTGGAGTGGGTAGCCTTTCC
>SJYC01082645.1:0-18778 GCA_006408675.1 Madoqua kirkii
ATTAGCTTTAAAAATACTTTAGACTTTCCCTTTAAATGTTTTTAATTGTTTTGTTTTTAAAGTTGCTACAAGAGTTTGATCCCTAACTTACCGCTTTGTTCAGTGGCATGCTAATAAATATTTAACAACCAGCTCACCAAACAATATTAAACAAAAGTCTTGATTTGTAACATTTACCAGTTTCTGTGATGCAAATATTTCCAATGAGGCTGATTTCAAATTACCAATATAATGACATTGAGAATAGAGTTAAGAAGAGATGCTGCAGCATTATGTAACATTTCCAACATTTAAATACAGCAGACATAAATAACTTCAAGATAATCAATAATAAGATGCAGTAAAATAATGAGAATGTGATTAGTTTTGATGATTTAGTACCTTTAATTTTAATGTAATTTATTCAATGGTAAGATCATATCACTTAATTTTTAATAGCCTCCATGTTTAACGATTTTTTTCACAAGCCATTAAGAGCTGGCTCCAGCACACGACTGCCTGCATTATAACAATTGATTAATATTTAAATATATGTGTATAAATATTTCCATGATAGCAAAATCCATACTTCAAACATCTATTTAAATACATTCCACAGTTTTGGCATTTTTTTCTTTTCTTTTTAATTGGTTGTTAACTTTTCTACTCATGGTAGCTGGAGTATTCTACTATCTTTGCTTTTTAAATTCATGGAGGAAAGACTGAATGTAGTGGCATAAACTTGACATTGCTGTAGAAGCCAATGTTTCATCTTGTTTTATAAATTCACTTCCCTTAAACTGGCTGATTTATGATATGACAATTTTTCTTTGTAAATGGCTAGGCAAATCTTTGAAAACTAGAGAGATAACAAGTATTCTGTAGGACCAGTGACGTTAGTATAATTTTTTCACCTCAGAGGCCTTCGTGTTAATACTGACCAAACTGCTGCTGCTGCTGCTGCTGCTGCTGCTAAGTCGCTTCAGTCGTGTCCGACTCTGTGCAACCCCATAGTCGGCAGCCCACCAGGCTCCCTCATCCCTGGGATTCTCCAGCCAAGAACACTGGAGTGGATTGCCATTTCCTCCTCCAGTGCATGAAAGTGAAAAGTGAAAGTGAAGTCGCTCAGTTGTGTCCGACTGTTAGCGACCCCAGGGACTGCAGCCCACCAGGCTCCTCTCTCCGTGGGATCTTCCAGGCAAGAGTACTGGAGTGGGGTGCCATCTCCTTCTCCAATTGACCAAACTAGTGAGCAAACTAGTGAGACAAAATTCTTAATAACATAGAACTTCCACATTTCCTAATCAAGCATTTTAAAAAGAAAATCACATATTGCAATACTTTCTACACAAGGGATACAAAAATCATAATCTCTACTCGCCAAAAATCTTCACTAATATTATTAAAATTAATGTTATTACTAGCTAACACTACTGCTAGGCACTGGTCTAAGCTGTTACCTTTAATACCTCATTTTACCTTGCAATCACATGTAGGAGATACCCCTGCTAACCCCAATTTATAGGTCAAGAAACAAATAAGGTTTAAATAAACTAAGTAAACAGTCCAAATAATAGTAGGGATAAAACTGGAACCCGAATCTAATTCTGGCTAACTCCCAAGACCTTTGTTTACTCCCCTGTGTTTATTAAACATATGATAACTAATTCACTACGTCATCCTCCTAGTGTTCAAACTAGAAATTCTACACTTTTTAAATGCTGTGTAATCCTTCACCCTCACACTTGCTCAGTGACTAAATCCCACTGGTTATACTTCTAAAATGAGTCCAACATTTTCTATCTCCATTGTCACTACCCTGGTAGAGGTCACCATCATCTCTGGCCTGGGTAACTATAATAATCTTCTACAAAGTTTCCTTTCATTTCATTTTGCCACTGTACTCTGCATCACCATGCTCTATCATTTCTGTATAGGTAGAATAGTCTCTAAACTAAAGTCTAATTCTATCAATATCTTAGTTAAAATACTTCAGTGATGGATCACTTAAGCCCAGAGTCTTAGATGGACCTCTCCAAACTCTGCAATTTGTTCCCTATTATCTCATTAGGCTCTGGCATTGCAGCTTCCGCTAATTTATAGTGACTGACTTCTGGTTCTCTGAAAGTGCCAACCTGTTACTTACCAACTGGCTTTTGACAGGTGCTTTCTTCTGTCTGAAGTCCTAATCTTCTGTTCCTACACTTCTCCAGTGTTCCTGGTTTGCTCTGGTTAATTATTTAATTCTCAACTTAAAAGTCACTTTCTCTGGAAAACTTTCTAGACTCTTGCAGCTTAGGTAAGACGTCCTGCCTTCTTGCAATCCACAAGTTCTCCATTTAAAATATTTACTACACTGTATTATAAGTGCCCTGTTAATTCTGTGAGGTCAGAAACTATGTCTATCTTATTTATCTCTATATGTCCAACTCTGAATATGGAGGCTTAAATAGTAAAGGCAATCAATAAGCATTTGTTGAATGAATTGATGAGTTTGTTCTGCAGATTATAAGGGGATAATATTACAAAGTGCTTGGTCACACAGTCCTTTTCAAGAACTTAAATATACAAGTATAATCATGAATGTCCTGAAGGTGATCCTTTTTGATGAATACATATATTTTACGAATAACTATACCAACACAAATATATCTTAAGTGTGAAAACAAACTTTAAAATTAAGATTGCAGGTGGAAGTTAATTCTTTGAAAAAGAAATTAAATGATTTACATTCTTCTGGTTGAATATTTTCATTTCACTTCATCATATCTGATGTTAATTACATAAAAAATTTGATTCACCCATTTGATTTTGTTCATTTCAAAATTTAATTGGGATTTCTTCCATTGGTTGCTTTTGTGTTCATTGTGCCTATTGATTCCAAATCTCTCAGGTTAAATTTGGCAAATAGAAATTTTGTCAGGATAATTTTATTTTCCACTATTTTCTATAGATAATGTTTTTAAGTTACACATAATAATTTCTGCTTTACCCAAAACCGAAGGGTACTATCTTAACCATATAAACCCCTGTGTATATCTTTGAGGCCCAAATCCAGCTCAAAGAGCCCCATTTTGGTTTCCATCTTTCCACCTCTTATTTCTCATCAGCCCTGCTGAGCTACAAAACCAGGAATTACATAATGATGTCCTTCAAGTGACGGTCATAATTACACTGTGATGTACCCACCCACCATGGACCTCTCGTCCCTCCTCTTCTTGGACCCGCCCTTGTTCTCCAGCTGCCTCTTACCTTACCTTACTCCTGACAAGGGCCACCCTCCCTACAGGTTGGGAATTCCCAGAGGACAGACCCTGTTCTGCCCATCTCTGCATCCCCACAGGGCTCAGTACAGTGCCCTGAACTCCTTCAGTCCCACTAGCTCTGTCCCGAGTTGAATTAAAGACAGGACACCCCAGGAGCTGCTGAAAACCATGCTCAGCTCCAACACACTCAGGTCCAGCCAAGCTCCCCACTCTGCAAAAGCAGGCAAACCAGGCTCTTCCCTTGCTTGTCTGTCAAGTAAACACCTACTCGGTCTGCAAAGTCCAGTTGAGATGCCGACCCCTTCTGAAGACCCCAGCCTGCACGCAGACAAGACCATCCCCTGATGTGTGGTCACAAACGACTGTGCAAACACTTCATCCTCTGCATGGTTACACCACACAGTTACTCTTTCCTGCCTCAGTTTCCTCTGCTGGACCAGGAGCTACTAAAGGGCTTGGACCATCTTTTTAAAAAGCCTCTGTGTCTTTCAGGTTCTGCAGTGTGTCCAGTACTTGGCAAATGCTCAGTAACTGTAAGCTGTCCAATGAGTGAGTCAGCTGGCATAGACTCTTTGGGGCAAGAACAGAGCTACTCTTGGGGATTCCTGAGGAGAAAGAATCAGCCACTGGCACCTCAGGGCCTCCTCTCTGTCTTCCTATACCTTGCTTGACCCATCTGTGTCTATGGGCCCTAACAGTGCCGATTTCTGTTCATAAACTCATTCTTCCTCCAGGCATATGAGGGGCATGCCAGCTTGGAACAAAATCTGAGCACAAATCTGCCTCAAAGGACACAGTCAGACACTCCCTTAACAGTAAAAAAAAAAGTGAAAAGTGAAAGTCACTCAGTTGTGTCTGACTCTTTGCAACCCCATGGACTATACAGCCCATGGAATTCTCCAGGCCAGAATACTGGAGTGGGTAGCCTTTCCCTTCTCCAGGGGATCTTCCCAACCCAGGGATCGAACCCAGGTCTCTCGCATTGCAGGAAGATTCTTTACCGGCTGAGCTATAAGGGAAGCCTAAGAATACTGGAGTGGGTAGCCTATCCCTTCTCCAGAGGATCTTCCCAACTCAGGAATTGAACTATCAGGGAAGCCCTTAACAGTACTACTACATAATTTGTGGGGTGTGTGTGTGTGTGTGTGTGTGTGTGTGTGTGTGTGTGTTAGTTGCTCAGTCATGTCTGACCCATTGCAACCCTATAGCCTGAAGCCTGTCAGGCTCCTCTGTCTGTGGGATTTTCCAAGGAAGGATCCTGGAGTGGGCTGCCATTTCATAATTTGTGGGGTCCATGTAAAACTTAAAATGGGGTCCCTTGTTTAAAAATTATTACAAATTTCAAGAGGGTAATTGCAGAGTGTAGTGGGCTTCCCAGGTGGCACTAGTGGTAAAGAATGTGTTTGCCAATGCAGGAGACCTTAGAGACGTGGGTTTGATCCCTGGGTTGGGAAGATCCCCTGGAGGAGGGCATGGCAACCCACTCCAGTATTCTTGCCTGGAGAATCCCACAGACAGAGGAGCCTGGCAGACTACAGTCATAGGACTGCAAAGAGTTGGACACAACCTAAGTGACTTAGCAGGCATGCTCACAAACCAAGTGTGGGGCCCTTCTAAGTACAGAGCCCTGTGTGACTGCATTGTCACATACCCATGAAGCTGGCCTGACTCCCTTGCAACATTCTAACTCCCAAAGACCACTGCTAAGACAATGCCTCAGCCTATAGCTGTAGCAATAACTATAACAGATCCAAGGCCATTACAGGAAATCAAAGGAGACCAGGATGCCTGAGTCTACCAGAGGGAAAAATCACTTGTTATTAAGAAAGCAACATAGCAAGGAACATCCAGACAATGTAATATTATTCAGTGATAAAATGTGTGTGTGTGTGTGTGTGTGTGTGTGTGTGTGTGTGTGTGTATGAGCTCTCAATTCATGAAAAGACATGGAGAAAACTGGAATGCATACTGCTAAGTGAAAGTCTATCTGAAAAGGCTCAACTGTATGTCATTCTGGAAAAGGCAAAACTATGAAGACAGTAAAGAGATCAGAGGTTGCCGGGAGCTGAGAAAGAGATGAACAGGTGGAACAGGAGGGCAGTGAAATTATTCTGCCTGATACAGTAATGGTCCATATATGTCATTACACATTTGTTAACAGTCATGGAATATACAACCCTAGTACAAACTATGAGCTCCCATTAGTAATAACGCATCAATATTGGTTCGTTCATCAACTTTAACAACTGTACCATTCTCATACAAAGCATCAATAACAGGGAAACTGTGGAGGGTGGTATATGAGAATTCTTGGTACTTGCTGAACAATTTTTCTTTAAACCTAAAACTGCTTTAAAGAATACCCCCCAATTTCTGGATCTGGATTGGTAAACAGTGTGAGGACATAAACATTTTGGGGTGCAGCCCCCCACCCCTGCCAATGTCTGTCTGGTTCCTAGGAAAAGAGGGTCCCTGAAGGACTTCCCTGGCGGTCCAGTGGTTAAGAATGTGCCTTCCAATGCAGAGGATGCTGGTTCAACCCCTGTTTGGGGAACTGACCCCACATGCTGTGAGGCAGCTGAGCCAGTGCACCACAGCTGCATAAAAGCTTGCGTGCAGCGACGGGGATCCTTCGTGCCACAACTGAGACTCACTGAAGCCAAACAAATAAGGAAATAAGTATTTTTTCAAAAAGAGGGTCCCTGAGCTGGGATGAAGAACTCACACCCTGGGACCTACCTGGCAAAATGAGTGAAGTGGCTCAGTCGTGTCTGACTCTTTGCAACCCCATGGACGGTAGCCCACCAGGCTCCTCTGTCCATGGGATTATCCAGGCAAGAGTACTGGAGTGGGTAGCCACTTCCTTCTTCAGGGGATCTTCCCACCCCAGGGACTGAACTCGAGTCTCCTGCACTGCAGGTGGGTGCTTTACCATCTGAGCCACCAGGGAAGCAAAGCCTCTTTACCTGGCAAAGACTCGAGTAGCTCCTGAACGACATCAGCGTGCCCAAACTGTGCTGCCACCACGGCGGGGTTGTCGTCGGTAGGCTCCGTCCGTAGCTCCACCAACCTCTCAGTGAGAAGATACCGGACGGTCTCCAGGTCACCATGGGCTGCAGAGATACTCAGGAGCTGGCCCTGGTTAAAACAGAGCAGGGACAAGATGTCAGCAAGAAGAGCGCTGTTGAGAACTGCCAAGAGAATCGACTCTAAAGGTTCACCAAGCCCACGGGCAAGTCTGGGACTATGCTGCCCAGGACGGCAGGACCAGTCACGTGTGGCTGTTAAGGCTTGAAACATGGCTCATGCAAAGTGAGATGTGCTGAAAATGTAAAATCATATATGAT
Organism: Madoqua kirkii; assembly: GCA_006408675.1. Taxonomy (NCBI): domain Eukaryota; kingdom Metazoa; phylum Chordata; class Mammalia; order Artiodactyla; family Bovidae; genus Madoqua; species Madoqua kirkii. The sequence goes on from SJYC01082645.1 coordinate 6,593, forward strand.
TTCAAAGTCAGTCCAGTTGCTCGGTCGCGTCTGACTCTTTGCCACCCTAAGCAGCATGCTGAGCTTCCCTGTCCATCACCAACTCCTGGAGCTTGCTCAAACTCATGTCCATCGAGTCAGTCATGCCATCCAACCATCTCTTCCTCTGTTATCCCCTTCTCCTCCTACCTTCAGTCTTTCCCAGCATCAGGGTCTTTTCCTGGTGATTTCAAAGACTTACTACAAAAACGGTAAACTATCTTGTCAATATTTTCTGGGACTCTAAAATCACAGTGGATACTGACTGCAACAAAGAAAATTAAAACATACTTGTCCCTCGGAAGGAAAGCTATGATAAACCTAGACAGTGTATGAAAAAGCAGAGACATATTTTGCTGACAAAGGTCCATACAGTCAAAGCTATGGCTTTTCCAGTTGTCATGTATGGATGTGAGAGTTGGACCATAAAGAAGGCTGAGCGCTGAAGAATTGATGCTTTCAAATTGTGGTGCTGGAGAAGACTCTTGAGAGTCCCTTGGATTGCAAAGAGATCACACTAGTCAATCCTAAAGGAAATCACTCTCGAATAATCACTGGAAGGACAGATGATGTAGCTGAAGCGTCAATACTTTGGCCACCTGATGCAAAGAGCCAACTCATTGCAAAAGACCCTGATGCTGGAAAGATTGAAGGCAAAAGGAAAAGGAGGCAGCAGATGGTTAGATAACTTAGACAGTATCACCAACCCAAGAGATTTGAGTTTGAGCCATCTCTGAGAGACAGTGAAGGACAGGGAAGCCTGGTGTGCTGCAGTCCATGGGGTTGCAAAGAGTCAGACACAATTTACTGACTGAAAAGCGAAAACAATCTTGTCAATAATTTTTATATTGATTACATGTTGAAATGATAATCTTTAATATATTCTACTTAAATAAAACAGAGAATTAAAGTTTACCTGTTTTGTGAAATTTGACCAATATCTGTGCTTTAGTTAATAATATTGTATCACAGGTTAATTTCCTATTTTCTTACATGATATTTCTTTATATTTTCAGAATTGTATTAGAATATTATTAATAGTTATATAATCACAATAGTAAAATATGTTCATCAGTTTTCACAATTAATAGTCAGACAAAAAAATAAAAGATAATTATAATTGCAAGCCATAATGGAAACATGATTAACCTAACAGTATAAAATGATTACAGTTTGAAGCATTAAGCAGATAGATGTGGTACATGGAAGTACATATACACACATGTTTTCATCCACCCAGCCAGTCCATGTCTTTTGGTTGGTGCATTTAATCTATTTGCATTTCAGTTAAGTTTGATATGTATGATCCTATTACCACTTTCTTAATTGCTTTGGGTTTATTCTTTGTAGGCATTTTCCTTCTTTTGTGTTTCCTGCCTAGAGAAGTTCCTGTAGCAGTTATTGTAAAGCTGGTTTGGTGGTGCTGAAGTCTCTTAACTTTTGCTTGTCTGTACAACCTGATTTTGACGTCAAATCTGAATGCGGTGTTGCTGCGTAGAGTATTCTTGGTTGTAGGTTCTTCCCTTTCATCACTTTAAATATATTGTGTCATTCATTTCTGGCTTGCAGAGTTTCTGTTGAGAAATTAGCTGATAACCAGACGGAAGTTCCCCTGTATGTTATTTGTCCTTTTTCCCTTGTTGCTTTTACTGTGTTATCTTTGTTTTTAATTTTTGTCAGTTTGATTACTATTTAAAATGTGTCTCAGTGTGTTCCTCCTTGGGTTTATCCTGCCTGGGACTCTGTGCTTCCTGGACTTGGTTTACATTTCTTTTCCCATGTTAGGGAAGTTTTCAGCTCTTACCTCTTCAAATACTTTATTGGGTCCTTTCTCTCTCTCTTCTCCTTCTGGGACCCCTATAATGCAAATGTTAGTGCCCTTAATGTTTTCCCAGAACATTCTTAGGCTGTCTTCATTTTTTTTTCATTCTTTTTTCTATATTTTATTTTACAGCAGTAATTTCCATTACTCTCTCTTCCAGGTCACTTATCGATTCTACCTGTGATTCTGCTGCTGATTCCTTCTAGGGTATTGTTCATCTCTATTTGTTTGCTCTTTAGTTCTTCTAGGTCTTTGTTAAACATTTCTTGCATCTTCACCATTCTTTTTCCAAGATCCTAAATCAACTGGATCAAATTGCCAACATCTGTTGGATCATTGAAAAAGCAAGAGAGTTCCAGAAAAACATCTATTCTGCTTCACTGACTACACCAAAGCCTTTGACTTGTAGATCACAACAAACTGTGAAAAGTTCTTAAAAAGATGGGAATACCAGACCACCTGACCTCCCTCCTGAGAAATCTGTATGCAGGTCAAGAAGCAACAGTTAGCACTGGACACAGAACAACAGACTAGTTCCAAACAGGAAAAGCAGTACGTCAAGCAAGGTTGTATATTGTCACTCTGCTTATTTAACTTATATGTAGAGTATATCATGTGAAATGCTGGGCTGGATGAAGCACAAGCTGGAATCAAGATTGCCATGAGAAATATCAATAAACTGATACACAGATGATACCACCCTTATGTCAGAAAGCAAAAGAGAACTAAAGAGCCTCTTGATGAAAGTGAAAGAGCAGAGTGAAAAAGTTGGCTTAAAGCTCAACATTCAGAAAACTAAGATCATGGCATCAGGTCCCTTAACTGCATGGCAAATAGATGGGGAAACAATGAAAACAGTGACAGACTTTATTTTAGGGGGCTCTAAAATCACTGTAGATGGTGATTGCAGCCATGAAATTAAAAGACACTTACTCCTTGGAAGAAAAGTTATTACCAACCTAGAGAGCATATTCAAAAGCAGAGACATTACTTTGCCAAAAAAGGTCCTTCTAGTCAAAGCTATGGTTTTTCCAGGAGTCATGTATGGATGTGAGAGCTGGACTATAAAGAAAGCTGAGCACTGAAGAATTGATGCTCTTGAACTGTGGTGCTAGAGGCCTTGAGAGTCCTCTGGACTGCAAGGAGATCAACCAGTCCATTCTAAAGGAGATCAGTCCTGGATAATCATTGGAAGGACTGACGCTAAAGCTGAAACTTCAATACTTGGGCCACCTGATGCAAACTGACTCATTTGAAAAGACCCTGATGTTGGGAAAGATTGAAAGGCAGGAGGAGACGACAGAGGAAGAGATGATTGGATGGTATCACCGACTCGATGGACATGAGTTTGAGCAAGCCCCGGGAGTTGGTGATGGACGGGGATGCCTGGCGTGCTGCAGTCCATGGGGTCACAAAGAGTTGGACACAACTGAACGACTGAACTGAAATCATCTGTGCTATTATTATTTTGAATTCTTTTTTCTGGAATGTTGCCTATCTCCACTTCATGTAGTTGTTTTTCTGAGGTTTTATCTTGTTCTTTCATCTGGGAGATAATCGTCTGCCTTTTCATTTTGATTAAATTTCTGTGGCTTTGGTTTATGTTTTGGAGCCTCTAGGATTGTAGTTCTTGCTTCTTTGTCTATTCTCCGGTGGATGAGGTTGTTGGGAAGGGCTGGTATGAGAAAAAACTGGGTCTCATCCTGGTGGGCAGGGTCATGCTCGGTAACACTGTAATCTGCTGATGGGTGGGGCTCCCTCCCTATTAGCTGTTTGGCCTGAGGTGACTCAGCCCTGGAGACTACAGGCTCTATGGCAGGGTTAATAACCACTTCCAAGAGGGCTTGCTTGCCAAGGGGCACCTCCCAGAACTGCTGCTGCCAATGCCTCTGTCCTCATGGCAAGCAACTGCTGACCCGCACCTCCACAGGAGACCCTCCACTGTTCATTATGTTTTCAAGATTGTACACTGTATTTAGTTGCATTGAGCAGTTTCAGCTACATGTGACAGGTTCTGATAAATTCTCCTTTCATTTTTAATCTGTTATAAATATTTTCTGATTTTCCTTGTTATGAGTTCTTAGATACACCCATCATTTAAAAATGGACATTTATTTTCCAAATACATGGAGTTTTTAAAGTACCCTTGATGCTAATTTCTCATTATTGGCTTCTCATTTAAATTCTTTCTTCTCTGCAATCATGTTCTGTGTTTTCTCTGTCTTTTAACCTTCTTGAGGTTTTCAATGGCTAAGTCTCTTGGTAACTGTTACATTACACTTGAAAATATATGGGTTATTTTCAAATATCTTTTGATATTGATTTCTAACATAAGTGTGCAGTGATAAGATAACAGACTCTGAATGATTTCAATACCTTTGACCATGAAAGTTTTGCCCTTCGTTTTACGTTCCTGAATACATTCCAGTGTCTCCTGCTTTATGGTCTATAGCAACTTGAATAGAACTTGTACCTTGCGTTATGTGAAAACTGTATACATCTTAATAATGTTGAATTGCTTCACAGTGCTTTTCAGGTCTACTATATACTTCTACTTTCATGTCCAGTTATTCTATTAACTTTTGAGGGTTTGATTTATTTGGAAATTCTAACTAAAAACCTTACTTTATCTACTTTAAAAATTGTAATACATAGTAGAACTATATGTAACTTTGTTCTGCCTTTTTCAAGTCTTCTGTAAATGTGTTATAATACTATCATAATTTAAAAATTAAGAGTTAAGAAAAGTTTACCTGTTTTGTTTAGTTTTTTAATGCTACTTCTAGAAAACTTGACCTTCTAAGTGTCTCATATTCTATTTCTTTGGAATAGCATTATTGTTCTGCCAAAAGTTTTCACTTTCATCTCAGGTTCAGATTTGCTAACAAATTATATTATATAGTCATATATATGTGTGTATGTGTCTGTGTATGTATATATATATATATATATCTCCTTGGAAGAAAAGTTATGACCAACTTTGGATATTGAAAAGCAGAGACATTACTTTGCTGACTAAGGTCCGTCTAGTCAAGGCTATGGTTTTTCCTGTGGTCATGTATGGATGTGAGAGTTGGACTGTGAAGAAAGCTGAGTGCCGAAGAATTGATGCTTTTGAACTGTGGTGTTGGAGAAGACTCTTGAGAGTCCCTTGGACTGCAAGGAGATCCAACCAGTCCATTCTGACTAGAGATCAGCCCTGGGATTTCTTTGGAAGGAATGATGCTAAAGCTGAAACTCCAGTACTTTGGCCACCTCATGCGAAGAGTTGATTCATTGGAGAAGACTGATGTTGGGAGGGACTGGGGGCAGTAGGAGAAGGGGACGACAGAGGATAAGATGGCTGGATGGCATCACAGACTCAATGGACGTGAGTCTGAGTGAACTCCAGGAATTGGTGATGGACAGGAAGGCTGCGATTTTTGGGGTCGCAAAGAGTCGGACACAACTGAGCAACTGAACTGAACTGAAGTGAACTGATATATATTCTTATTGTATACAAATTAACAATACAAATATTTATCAGAGAATCATCTAGTCTACTTTTAATACACATCAAAAGGGGAAAAAAAAGAAACAGCAGAGGACAGCAATAGTATATACACCATGAAACTGAATTTGCTGACATCTGGACTTAAACATGCCTTCCCAGGTGGTGCTAGTGGTACAGAACTGCCTGCCGATGCAGGAGAATCAAGAGGTGCAGGTTCAGTGGGAAGTTCTGTGTGAGGGCAGTCTGGAGTTGCATTTGGGAAAAGGTCCCAGGCAGTGAGACTGCTCTGTGGGTAACACTTTGGACTGTTGCTTCTCAAGTCCCTGCTTACAATCCCCAGGCCACAAACGATGGGCCCAACAACTTTGACCTGCTCCAGTTCTCCCATAAGAAGAGAGGTTTTGACCATATATACTGTGAATTCATAATGGGAGAAATCAAAAATGCTCAGTTCAGTTCAGTCATTCAGTTACATCCGACTCTTTGTGACCCCATGGACTGCAGCACGTCAGACTTCCCTGTCCATCACCAACTCCTGGAGCTTGCTCAAACTCATGTCCATTGAGTTGGTCATGCCATCCAACCATCTCATCCTCTGTCGCCCCCTTCTCCTCTCCTGCCTTCAATCTTTCCCAGCATCAGGTCTTTTCTAACGAATCAATTATTCGCATCAGGTGGCCACAGTATTGGAGCTTCAGCTTCAATATCAGTCTTTCCAATGAATGATTCAGGACTTACTGCCTTTTGAATTGAATGGTTTGATCTCCTTGCAGTCCAAGGGACTCTCAAGAGTCTTCTCCAACAACACAGTTCAAAAGCATCAGTTCTTCAGCACTCAGCTTTCTTTATGGTCCAACTCTCACATCCATACATGACTACTGGAAAAACCATAGCTTTGACTAGAAGGACCTTTGTTGGCAAAGTAATATCTCTACCTCTTAATATGCTCTCTAGGTTGGTCATAACTTTTATTCCAAGGAGCAAGTGTCTTTTAATTTCATGGCTATAGTCATCATCTGCAGTGATTTTGAAGCCCAAGAAAATAGTCTGTCACTGTTTCCATTGTTTCCCCATCTATTTGCCATGAAGTGCTGGGACCGGATGCCAGAACTTTAGTTCTCTGAATGTTGACTTTAAAGCCAACTTTTTCACTCTCTTCTTTCACATTCAAATGCTCTTCAGTTCCTCTTCACTTTCAGCCATAAGTGTGGTATTATCTGCCTATCTGAGGTTATTGACATTTCTCCTGGCAATCTTGATTCTAGCTCGTGCTTCATCCAGCCCAGTGTTTCTCATGATGTACTCTGCATATAAGTTAAATAAGCACGGTGACAATATACAGCCTTGATGTACTCCTTTTCCTGATTTGGAACCAGTCTGTTGTTCCATGTCCAGTGCTAACTATTACATCTTGACTTACATACTGATTTCTCAGGAGGCAGGTCAAGTGGTCTGGTATTCCCATCTTTTTAAGAATTTTCCAGTTTGCTGTGATCCACACAATCAAAGACTTTGGCATAGTCAATGGAGAAGATGTTTTTCTGGAATTCTCTTGCTTTTTCTATGATCCAACAGATGTTGGCAATTTGATCTTTGGTTCCTCTGCCTTGTCTAAATCCAGCTTGGACATCTGGAAGTTCTTGGTTCACATACTGCTGAAGCCTTGCTTGGAGAATTTTCCAAAAAATGTTCTCTTCTCAATAATTATCAAGCATGTTGAACTTGACCATTTCCCCAAAAAAATTCTCTTACAACTTTGAGAACAGGCTGGAGGTTTAGTAACTGAGCTATTTCCAACTATTAATTAAATGAAGACCTTAAACCTGTGCTAATCAAAGCATTGCACACAAAACATCAATAAAGTGCTCTCCTGGTTTACAGCCAATAAGAATTTCCCACAAGGACCAGAACATGGCAGTGATCTTCCCAAGCTGTAGGCCGGCAAGAGGGTTGATCTCTACAAGCTTTTGGAAAAAGTTTGGCATATGTTTCAAAATTTTAAAAAGGCTCTTACCTACATTCTCAATTTTTGCAAATCTACCTAAGTGAAGAAAATAGCTGACAATAAGAAAATGATTAGGCAAAAAACATTCAGTATAGTATTATTTAAAGTAATATAAAATTAGAAACAGTCCAAATATCTAACCAAAAGAATAGCCAGATAAATGAGAGTGTCTCTACCCGATGAAATGTCATGTATCCACTGAAGGTGATGCACATAAGGAACCTATCTATAATCATACAGGAAATGGTTCATATAATATTAGGTAAGAGAAAGCAGTACGCAAAACTATACATAAATAAGACTGTATCTATATTAGAAACAATAAAAACAAAAAAGGAATGTTCAGATCAGCAACTCAGAACAGAGTACACCAAAAATGCTCAGTGGGATTGTTTGGATGATTAATTTTGGTTCTTTCTTCCTTTAATTTTACATGTTTTTAAATTTTTCAGTTTGCACATGTGCTATTTTATAGTGGAAGAAAGTATAAAAGACTATATTAGGTTAAACCTTCGATTGTCAATTTTGTCCTTTTCCTTTGTGTGACGCCTTCCTGCCCCTGGGAATGATGGTGCAGAGTGTGCTTACCTGAAAAGCTGAGAAGTCCACTCGAAAGGACTGACACCAGGAGGTTTACATGAGAAACAAGGTATTCAGAACCCAGGAAATATCCCCATTATTATAATGATAACAAGAAAATAATTTTCGTGGTAACCTTCACTCAACCTGGGTCCCCAGTTCTCGCAAGAAGGGCTGGCATAGACCTTACCTTTTCCAGCTGGGATGTGCTCTCGTCACAAGCTTCTCGGAGCAGATGCTGGGCTCTGCTGATGTCTCCTCGCCTGTATGCAGCATGAATGCCTTCCGTCCTGGGGCTCTGCACTGTGGGCTCACTGCCTGGCATGGAGAGTTTGCTGCCCATGTCCCCAGCACCTGGGTGAACAGAGGCACACATGTCATCATCTCCACCGCCAGTGCTGCTTATGGGAACCACCAGAGAGGAGAGCAGGATGTGATTTAGCCAGAGAGCGTTGCTCTGAAATGCTGCCACTCTTCACCCAGCACAGCCAGCACCTGCCCCCTGCGGAGGCACTTCCTGCATGGAGCCAGAGGTGAAGGCGTGGGGAGGCTGGAAGATTCTGGAGTGAGACAATGCCCGGAGAGCGGGTCAGGTCCCCCAGGGCAGCTGCCTGGCAGTCTGGCCTCACCAACAACACCACCAACTGCCCCACTGCTATGTCCCTCAGAGGGATACGGTATCCCATGGAGGAAGAAAGGCAAGTCAAAACCTGAGCGTGTGGAAATCTAGACCCTCTCTGCCTGGAAAACGCCACAAAGGCATGGGATTTAGAATGGCAGCCCTCACTCCATACTTGCTGGGTCCGAAGACGCAGATGTGAAACCAGTCAGCCCTTGGAGCTCCCACTCTAGAACAGCTTTATAATTAGCAGTCTGTAGATCCCAGAAGATGGAGAAGGAAATGGCAACGCACTCCAGTACTCTTGCCTGGAGAATCGCAGGGACGGGAGAGCCGGGTGGGCTGCTGTTTATGGGGCTGCACAGAGTCGGACACGACTGAAGCGACTTAGCAGCGGCAGTAGCAGCAGATCCCAGAAGGCTTCAGAGACTTCCTGCACATCCTTCACTTGCACAGAAAATTATGCATGTATGTGTGTGCGCGTATGTGCGCACATTTCTCTGGGAAGAAATTTCAAGGTTCCTACTAGATTTGCAAGTGTGTTACTGAACCACAGTCTAAAGTTCTGTCTCTATCATAGAAAAGACTGCAATGAATGAGTAGTTATATTTTGATCGTGTTAAGTGGCAGCAGAAACAGGGACAGAATTCAAAAATCATTCTTGGCCAAGTTCACACAGCTTGTAAGAGGCAAACCATGACTGATGTTTGGTTCACCAGCTCTCAGGCTGGGGCTAACCCCACTCCATCTCTTTGAAGAGATGAAAAAAACAGGCTTTTTTTCATGTAAAAATGTAAATGATGAGGAAAGTTGCCTTCCAAATATTCACATCACAAAAGCAAATCACATTACAGCAGCTAACATTAGAAACAAAGTTATTTTCAAAATTTATTTACAATAGGATAAAAATTACATGTTTAGAAATAAATTTTTTAAATGATGGATAAGATCTATACCCTGAAAACTATAAACATTGCTGAGAGAAGTTAAATAACACCTATACAAATGGAAAGACATCTCATGTTCGTAGATTAAAACAATCAACATTATTAAGTCTCAGTTCTCTCCAATTTTATCTATAGATTCAATATAATCCCAACCATAATTCCAATAGGATTTGAGGGGGATAAAATTGAAAACCTGATCCTCAAATTTGTTCAAAAATTCAAAGGACTTACCCAAAACAATCTTGAAAAATAAGAGTTGGAGGATCTACACTACTTGATTTCAAGTCTTACATAAAACTACAATAATAATCAAAGCAGTGTGCTACTAGTATATACAAATTTATCTGTAAAACAGAATAGCTTCTCAACTTTCTGTTGGGAAATAGACTCATACTTGTACATCCAATTAATTTTTGATAAGGGTGCCAACACAATGAGAAAAGCAAAAATTTTTTTCAATAAGTCGTGCTGAGACAACTGAACATCATTAAATAAAAAGGGACTCTGACTCCTACTTCTCACTATACACAAAAATTACTTTGAAGTGGATCATGGATTTAAACATAAAGGTTAAAACCGTAGTACTTCTAGGAAAAAAAAATCACAGGAGGGTAGGCAAAGCTTTCTTAGATGGGACACAGAAAGTAATAAACATAAAAGGAAAAAATTACTAATTAGACTTCAACAAAATTTAAAACTTATGCTCATCAGAAGATTTATCTACCATTTAAAAACTATTTACCATTTGACAATGTGTAGGCAAGTTACATACTGGAAGAAAATATTCACAAAACATACACCTGAAAAATGAATAGTATTCAGAAAACAGGAAAAACTCCTATAACTTGGTAATAAAGGACAAACAATTCAGTTAAAAACAAGCAAAGATTTGAATAGCAGAAGAGATTCAAAAAGCCCAATATCATTAGTCATCAGGGAAATGAAAATTAAACACCACTACAATCCCACAAAAGTCAGTAAAATTTTCAAAGATTGACAATACTTGGTGAGGATATGGAGAAACCAGAACACTATAGCTTATTGGTTGCGTCTAAAATTGTACAACCACTTTGGAAACAAGTCTAGTGGTTCTTTATGAAACTAAGTACACACCTATCCTATGACTCCTTTATTTTATTCTTATTTACCCAAGAAAATATGCCTAAAAATATATCCAATAATGTTTATATTAAATGCCATTCATGGTAATTTCAAACTGTAAAGATGTCCATCAAAAGGAGTTGAATAAATAACTCCCATAGTATAGTGACTACTCAGCAATCAAAAGGAATACACTGCTGATCCATGAAATGATTGATGGGAATCTAAAAACACCCTGCTGAATGAAAGAATGACTTCATAAAATGATCCCATTTATATGCTGTTGTGATCTATGGTGGGAAAAAAATAAGAACAGTGGTTCCTGAGGGTGGGCATGAAGTTTGCCAGAAAAAGGGCATGAGGAACTTGTCTGGGCATGGTTCTACATCTTGGTGACCTTTTCAGTACACAGGTGCTGGTTTCCATCAAAACTTATCGAACAGTCCAATGAAGATGTGTACATTTTCTTTATATAAATTTTATCTAAAAATTACAAACAATATTAAACTATAGTGAATAAAATGAATACTAAAGTATTTGAGGGTGAAAAGTACAGATATTTCCAACTTAATTTGAGATGCATTAATAATAACAACAGATTGACAGATGGACAGAAGAACAGATAGATGGATAGAAATGACAGTAATTTCAGAAGGCGTTAGCGGTAGAATTTAGATGGTGGGTATATGGACATACTTAGTTCAATTCTTTCAGTTATACTGTATGCTCAAAACTTTTCACAACAAAGTCTTGGGAGAAGTAAATCAGAATAACGTACCCTAAATGCAAGGCCTGCCATATGGCATATTGCACGAGTTCCACCACCAGTGCAGAAAAATCCTGCTTGGGGAGAAAGGGAGACAAACTGCTTACAGTAAAGGTCCTTGATACCATTCAGAGTCTTTGTAGCTCACTCTAAGCCATGACTATTTCCCAGACAACCATTCTGAAAACCATGTTAAGTGGATTTCAGGAGCATCACTCACAATCTGCACCCTTCCTGAAGCATGAATGCAAGACTTCTGTGTTTAAATGGAGTTTACTGGGGTTTTGGCTGTGTATTTTTAGAAGGAGGAATCAGAAAAGGGTATAATGTGTAAGAGGTTATACGTTAGGCAGCTTCCCAGGTGGCGCCTGGTGGTATAGAATCTGCCTGCCAGAGCTGGAGACACAAGAGATGCAGGATATTGGGAAGATTCCCTGGAAGAGGAAATGGCACCCCACTCCAGTATTCTCGCTTGGAAAATCCCATGGACAGAGGAGTCTGTTGGGCTACTGTCCATGGGACTGCAAAGAGTCAGACGTGGCTGAACACACACACTTCAAGGCAGCTTCACATCTCAACACATACTAACAATCCTCATTAACTATTATTTTTTTATATTTGTAGTTACCTTTTATTTGCCATTTCTTATTTCTCTCATTTATCTCTTTTAATTAGAATTACCATCTTATGCCATTTCTTTTTATTTTTAATTGGAAGATAATTGCTTTACAATATAGTGTTGTTTTCTGCCATACAACAATGTGAATCAGTAATAACTAAATATACATATATACACACACACATATATATATATCCCCTCCTCTTAGTTCTCCCTC